>SRPY01000249.1:0-40925 GCA_018360145.1 Claviceps africana | reverse complement strand
ATAATTAATATAGTAGGCTATAATATATACTTAATATACTCTTTAATATATAAATTAAGCTAAACTATACTCTTTATTAAATTTATAGTAGCTATATTATAACTTTAAAGTATATTTATTAATAACTTTAATTAATATTACTCTTTATAAAACTATTATAATAAAATATTATTAAATAGTAAACTTTTTTTATTAATAATAAAGTAATAGTAATTTAAATTTATTATACTATAAAGTAAGGTTATATAGTTTTTTTATAATAAATATAATAATATTATTAATTATATTTAAGCTACCTTTAATATAATTATTAAATACTTAAAAGGCTTTAACTTTATTAAATTTAACTATATTTTATAGTTTATATAAATTAATACTACTATTAGTAAAAGGCTTAACTATAGCTATATATTTAAATAGCTAAAAATAAACTAAAAACTAATTATAGTTAAGGTAGTAGTATAGTTTTAAATAATAATATTAAAGACTTACTTTTAATACTATATAAAATTAATATATATATTAAATAAATTATAAATAAGCTTTAAATAATAGTATAAATAGTAGTTTTATATAAACTTTAAGGTAGCTTTAAACTAAATTTATAATAAAACTATAAAATAAAGTAAGTAATATAAAATATAAAAAGGGCACTATAATAATAGTAATTATTATAAATTAAAGTTAACTAATAATTTATAATTAAAGTAGCTTAAATATAATTTTAAATTATTTATAAAGAATAATATAGTTCTTAATAAACTATAGTTTATATTACTTCTATTTATTAAAGTAACCTTTAGAAACTTAAATGCTGAATATAGCTTTAAAGTAAACTTTCTTTAAAATAATAATATATATTTAACCTTTTTTAAAGAAATAGCTTAAATACTATTATTACCTTCTTTTATTAAAATAAAGCTATTATTTTTATAAAATATTTCTTCCCTTTTTTTATAGCTTAACTTATTAATATCTTTAATAATTTTAACTCCTAACTTAATAACACTATATTTCTACTAAAAAACTGCTTTAATATTAATAAAATCTATAGTATTATTAAAGGCTTTATTAATTAAAAAGTATTAAATATTAATAACCTTTTAGCTAAGTTTTTTAAAGTTTATAAAAAACTTTTTATAAAAATATTAGCTTATTTATTAAATAAATACTACTATATTAAATATTATTTAAAACTATATTAAAGAGCTAAAGTTATTATTCTTTATAAGCTAGAAAAAATATTAATTAAATAATAATAAACTAAAGTATAGTATTTAATTTTACTTTTTAATATAGTTAATAAAATATTAAAAGTAGTAGTAATATTTTAGCTTATTATTATAATTAAATTAAAAGATATACTTTTAAACCTTTAAATAAAAAATAAAGCTAATTACTTTATAAAAGTTACCTTTAATATTTTTATAAAATTAATAAAAATAGTATAGTACTATAGTAAAATTATATTATTACTTTAATTTAATATATTTATAGCCTTTAATATTATTTATTACTATTAACTCTTTTATATTCTTTTATTCTTTAATATATTTATTTAAATAATAATATAAATTTAAGCCTTTACTATTAACTATATTACCTACCTTTTTTTTAATAATTAATTAATAAAAGCCTTATTTATTACTACTAAGGTTTTATAAAGATTATTAATTTCCTTTATTTTCTTTTTACTTTATATTATACCTTTATATTAAAAGCTTTAAGCTATATAATTTATACTTATCTTTAGCTTCTTTAATAATATAAATATCTTTATTTATAAATATATAATAAAGGAAATATAAAAATAACTTAAAAATATATAAAGTATTTACTAAAAGTAGTTTCTTAAGTTTAGCTTTAATTTCTATTTTTAAAAGAGTAAATTAGTTTATTTTATTTAAAAGTATATTATAATTATAATATGAGTTTAACTTAATATTATTATAATATAACCTATTTAATTAGCTTAGTTTTTTAAAGTTTAAATTTATTAAAAGCTATATTAATAAATATACTAAAAGAAGGTTAAGGTAAAACTAAGGTAATAATAACTTATATTTATAGTATTAATAATATTTATATAGAATTATTTACTTAATAATACCTACCTTCTCTATATATAAGTAATTTAAAGTATAGTTATATATAATATAATATTATACTATATCTTTATAAAAATTAATAATAAAGTAAAAGATATTATTAAAGTATTTATTTTTAAATAATTAAAATACCTTAAAGTAGTTACTAAAGTATTTAAAGCTATACTTTAGTTCTTTATTAAAACTAAGGTAATAATAGCTTTAATTAACCTATATTTAAATTTTTAATCCCTTAGCTTTTATAAAAGAATTAAAAGAAATAAAATAATAAATAAAATATATACTATTGTTACAGAACAGAATTCCTTATATAAAAGGAGGATTCCTAATAACATAAGTAGAAAGAATAACTTCATTACTATATATAACTATACACCTATCTATAACTTATATATATTCTCTTTTATAATTTCTTTTATAATTATTTATAATACATTCTATAAGTTATAAATGCCTACATTTTATATACTATATTTAGTGTATATTAGGTAGTAGTAATTACTATTTTTTTTATATATACTAAATTATACATATAAAAGCTAACTACTTATATATTAATAATTTAAGAAAATTAATAGGCTTAAAATATTAAGTTAGTAACTTTAAGCCTCTCTTTAATTACTTAGAACTAAATTTAATAAGTGTACTAACTTTAGGTATTTTATAAAGATTTCCTAAAGTTTTAATATTATAAAAAACCTTTTCTTTTTTAAAACAATATTAAAAACCTTAAAACTTTTATAAAATATTAATTTCTAAATAATAAGCTATAAATCTAATTTAAATCTATTTAAGTTAATTAACTTTACTATTAAAATTCTATAAATAGCCCTTTTATTAATAAAGAACTAAAAGCTATAAAAAAAATAATAAATTAAGTAAAAAAGTTTAGACTTTAAAATCTTTTTAAATTAAAAAACAATCCCTTAAACTTACTATAAGCCTCTTTCTTTATTAATAAGCTAAGCACCTCTTTTTCTATAAAAACCTTTTAAATTAAATAAAAAGATATATTAATAAAGGATAACTATAGTATTAGTAAAAAGGGACTATTAAAGACCTTAAGATTTAATTTACTTTTATTAAAAAAGAATCCCTATAGCTCTTTCTTTAAAGAAAGGTATATAAATATAAATATTTAAGTAATTTCCTTTAATTTTATATTAGCCTTTATTAGCTAAACTTAAAAGAAAGCTTTAATATTTATTAAGCTAAAACTAGCTTCTATAGAAATCTTTTAAAATAAAGTAATTTCTTTTTTTAAAGAGGAATTTAAATAATAAAACCTTTATATTAAATAAACTAACACTAATATAATAAAGAATTTTTAGTGTATAATAATAGAATTTTAAGTTAAAAACTAATATACTTTAGTAAATATTTACTTACTAAGCTAATAAAACCTTAAATCTTAATTTATAAAACTACTATTAATTAACGCTTTCCTTTAAAAAGAATTAAGTATTTATTATAATAAAGTAATAACTAGCTATAAAGAAAACCCTTTATAATAAGCTTTTATAAATAACGCTAAAAGGTTAGTGTCTTCCTTTTAATATTAGAAGACTTACTTAAACTATTAATTAATAATAGACTTTAATTAAAAATACTACCTTAATATATATATTTTATATTTTAAGGAATAAATTTAATACTTTAATAAATAAGTATTTTAATGCCTATTAATATACTATAGTTAGCCTTTACTTTCTATTATAGAAGAATTAGCTATAATAGTTAAGTACTAAAAAATCTCTACCTTAATATTTAATATCTATAATAAATATCTTAATACCTTATAAAAAATAGAGAATATTAAATACTTTAACTTTAAAACTAACCTTAAAGATATTAATAATAAAGCTATTTACTATAAAGAGAAGGTAGCTATTTTTAATAATATAAATCTTTAAATTTAAGTAGTAAAGGACTACTATAGTTATATAACCTTAAATTATTAAAATTAAATTTAATACTAAATTTAATATTTATTTTAAAGGCTAGCATTAACTTAATATAAATAATATCTTAATAACTAAAAGTATATAATAATCTTTAGTAATTTAAATTTAGTTTTTTATATAATTTAAAAGGAGTTTAATATTAAAGTTTAAAATACTATAGCTTAGCTTAATTAAATTAAATTCTTTAAAGATAATATAGTTAATACTATATCCCTTAAAGACTTTATAGTAAAGGTTTTTTATTATATATAAATTAATAGTAAATTTAATAACTTTTAACTATTAATTTAACTTTACTTTAAGTTATATATAAAACTTTAATAACTTTACCCTTCTTTATTAGAAATAAATTAATATAATATATATATTAACTTTATTAATAATAAAAGATATAATCTTAAAAATATACTTTAAAAAGCTAAGAACTATAGAAAGACTAAGAAAATAAAAATAAGGATTAGTGTTAACTTAGCTATAGAAGTATTTAATAAAGATAAGGATTTAAAATATCTTAATAATAATATAAAGATCTATTAAAATTAATAAAATCCTAAAAGTAATTTAAAAGAATAAACCTTTAGCTTATAATAGTATAATAATAGTTTTTAAAATTAAAGATATAGCCTATAATAGTAAAAATACTATAGCACTCTATATTTTCTATAAAATTATAACTACTTAAATTAAGGATATTAATATATACCTCCCTATAACTATTTATATAAGAGGCATTTTTACCTTTATTTAAATAATAATAGCCCCCTTTAAAATAAATAGTAGCTAAGCACTTTATTTACTTTAAAGAGACCCTTTTTAAAAAAGGTAGAAATAAATAGCCTTAATTTATAGCTACTATAATTTAGCTTAAATAAACTATAATTTAATAATAAATATAACTTAAAGTTTTATTAAAAATAAAAGGTTAATAGTAAATTAATATATTTTATTATAAATAGTAAAGGTTTTAATTCTATAGTTAAAGAGGTTAAACTTAAAGCCTTAAAGTATTACTTTATAGAAAAAGGAGAAATTATTAATAAAGATAATAGTAAATAATTTAATTTTATTAAAGTAAATTTTATAGATATATACTTAACTATTATTAACTTATTACACTATTATAAAATACCCTTAATTATTATTATTAAAGCACTAAACCTTTTAACCTATAATCTCTTAATAACTATAAATATAGTAGTGCTTAGTAAAATACTTATATTAGCCTTAAAACTAAATAATAACTATATAAATACCTATATTACCTATATTAATATAATAAACCACTTTAAAGTACCTTTAATAATTATAAAGCTTAATAGTAAAATTATAAATAATTAAGTTATAAAGGTAGTTATTTACTTAAAGTAACTTAAAGTTAATAAAAAAATAAAAGCCTTAATATACCTTAAAATATTAATATATTTTAATAATAAAGGTAAAGAATATAAAATTTACTTAAATACTAAAACCTTCTTTATTTTAATTAATAAAGAATAGCTTAAGTAAAATAGCTATAATATTAAATAAAGTATTTAAAGCCTTAAAATAGTAAATAATATAAATTCCTTATTCTTTATTACTAAAATAGTAATATTTAACTTTTACATTCTTAATATTATAAAAGGCACCTAAGTTTCTAGCTACTTTATAGTTACTATAGATATTATAAATAACCTTACACTTTAAATACTTATTAATATAAAATTTATATATAATTATAGTGTATAAATTAATTTTATTAATCTTAATATAACTTTCTATATAGTTTATAGTATAGTAATAAAGGGATAAATCTTTTATACATTATATTTAATATTAATTTAAAGGGTTATAATAGCCTATATTATAATAATTCTTTTATATTTTATAGAAATTTTATTAATTAAATAAAAGGACCTTTAAAATAAATAGAAAACTAATATTTACTATTTTTACTTAAGGTATTATTAGATTTTTAATATCTTTATTTAATAAAGTTAAGAGAAGCTACTCTTTATTTATAATAACATTAATAAGCCTTTATATATTAAAATAAAATAATAACTAAGAACCTTTAAAGCTATAAGTTTAATTAATTTTTATTATACTATCTTTAATATCTATTAATTTATAGCTTTTTATAAAGATAATATTATTATTTTAAATAGCTTAATTTTTAACTACTTTAAAGATATTATAGCCTTTAAAGTTAAAGATATAAAACTCTTTAAAAATAATAAAGACCGTAACCTTAAAGCTATTAATAAAGAAATATTATTATATAGTATCTCCTACTTTAAAAATATTTTATTTATTTATAATATCTTTAGTATTAAAGTAGCTAATTTTAATATTAATATAATTACTTAACTTATTAAACTCTTTAATAAGTTTAATATTTATTAAAATAAAGAGGTAGTTTTTATAGCTAATAAAAATAAGATATATATTAACTTTATTTTTAAATAGTAAAATAAAATTAAACCTTTATAGGTTTATAACCTTAGCTAAAAGGATTATAAAAAATTCTATAAAATTTAAAATAAAAAGTATAAAGTTAGTAAAATATTATTTTTAAGTAGTAGAAAAAAGGCTTTTTATTTATATTTAAAATTTATTATTTAATAAATAACTAATAAAGTAATAAAGGTATATAAAGTTATAAATATATAACTAATTAACTATATAATAATATTAAATATCTACTTACTACTTAACTAAAGTAATATTATAAATAATACCTATAGAAAAAAGTAGAAAACCCTTTTAAATACTATAGGTTTTTTTAATTAGCTTTTAATATATTTAAACTATTATAATTAAATAGTAATTATCTTAAAAAGAGATATAAAGGTATTCTATATAGTAATATAAAAGTATAAGAACTTATTAATATATATATAGCGCTTTATAAATCGCTTATTTTATAACTATAACTTTATTTAAGTTTATATTAATAATATTATAATTTTCTTAAATACCTTTAAAGACTACCTTTATTATCTTAAAATTGTTTTTAATATTATTAATAAGGCTTATCTTTATATCTTAGCTAATAAGTCTTTTATTAAATATCCCTTTATTTAGCTATTAAAATTTATTATTAATATAAATAGCTTTATTAATATAAATAATAAAGTAAAGGCTTTTAAGTGCTTATAAATGCTAACTATATTAGTTAATTTTAAAACCTTTATTAAAATAATAAATTACCTCTATATTAATATACTATAGTTTAATATCTATATTTACTCTCTTTAAAATAAAAAAATAAACCTTTTATAAAAAATTAAAAAAAGAAATAAAATTTTACTTAACTCTTTAAAGTAAGCTTAAAAATAAATAATAAAGTTTAAAACCTTTAAATTTATTAAAAAGAAAACTATAGCCTTTAAAAACTTATATAACCTTTTATATATAAAAGTGCTTCTTTAGTATTATAATTTAAAGAAACTATTTTTTTTTAAAGTTAATATATATAAAGAAGGATTTAGTTTATATACTTTTTAACTTAATATAGAATAAAATAGTATAAATATTTTTAAAAAGGATATTAATAATAATAAGTTATAATTTATTGCCTTTCTTTTATAACCTACCTTTACTATTAAAAAACGCTATAGCTTAATTAAAGTAAAGGTTACTATTATTATATAAAGAATATATAAACTATATAAAATAGCTTAATTTAACCTTAATTTTATTAATATTATAATAGATTATACTTTAGTAAAAGGGATTATTTATTATATATTATTTATAATAATAGATTTTAATAAAGCTAACCTTAAATTAGTAAAAGTTACTAACTACCTTTTATAGTTTAACTTATATATAATCTATATTTTTAAAGTTTTAAATATAGTTTTTAATATATTTCTAAAACTCTTTATTAAACTTAGCTATTAAAAAGTAATAAATAGTAATACTTTTAATAAACTAAACGCTTATATATATTTTAATAAAGACTATATAGTAAAAGTTATAATTAATTTTTAATTTAAAAAAGCTATATTAATAAGGTATTATATTAACCTAAAGTATAGCTATATTTTATAAAGTATTATAAACTACTATTAAAAATAATAATAACTTAGCTACTATTACCTATAAATTCTAATATATAGCTAGAACCTTTATAATAATAAATTATTATATTACTAGGACTTTAAAGGATATTATTAGCTATATATACCTTATAATTATATAGAGGAAATTCTAACTATAATTTATAATAACTACTACTACTTTAGTATTAGCTATATAGTTAAGGAGTTAAAAGCAGTAGTTTTTTTAAGTATAAGTAAGTAAATTTATAATTATATTATATACTGCTTTATATATAGAGAGAATTCTATATTATAAAGTAAAGCTATTAGTAAAATATACCCTTTATAAATAAAGCCTACTCCTTTTTATATAATATCTTTAGATTTTATTATTAATATATTAAAGAAACTATTTATTAATATAGCTTAGTTAGTTAAGGGATTTAATACTTTAAATATTTTATACTTAATAAATTACTTATTTAATAAGAAGACTATTTTTATATTAAGGTATAAAATATATATAGTAGAAATGTAAGCTTAACTATTACTTTAATTACTATACCTTATAAATTAAAGCCTTTTTAAAGAAATTATTAGTAATTATAACCTTAAATTCCTTTTTAACTTATAAAAAGCGCTATTTTACACTTTTAGCGTTAAACTATTTATATTAATTATATACTACCTTTAAATTAATAGCTTAGCTAAAAGAAAGAACTAAATTATAATAATAATAATTTACTTTTATATAATAACTAACCTTAATATATTATAAATTAATATCCTTTTTACACTATAGTATTACCTAAATAATATAATAGCTATAGCTATTAGTTATTTTTTTAATAAATTAGTTCTTAAATATAAGCTACTATTAATAGTAAACCTTCTTTATAATATAAAAGATATTAACTTTAATTTAAAGAATATTAACTTTATAGTTTTTAAATGTCTATATTAATAGAGAGTAAAATATACTATTATAATAATAGTTACCTTTATTAAAATTTAATATAACTTTAAATATAACTTAATAAATATTAATATTAGTAATATAGTATACCTTTAACTTTATTTAAAATATAAACTTTTAAAGAAATCTAAAAAAAAGTAGTTACTTTAAAGAGCTAAGCCTTTTAAGGTATTAAAGTAAATTTTACTACTTTCTTTTTATTTAAATTTCTTAGCTAAATTCTATATATATTTAGTGGTTTTAATAGCTTATTTATAGAAACTATAGTAAAAAAGTAATTCTTTTTAAAGATAAACTATTATATTACCTTTAATAGCCTTTAAAGATAGCTTTAAAGTAAACTATTAAGAAATTAAAAGAATTATTAGCTATAAAGCTTATTTTTTCTATAAAAAAGGGTAAGAACTTAAACTTAAATTTCTTATTTAATAAAAAGGATATATAGTAAAGAATAATTAATAAATATTTAAAGAAGATATATAGGTTAATATTAATAAAATAGTAGAAGAATACCTTTAAAAACACTTAATTAATTAGAAAATAAAATAGTAAAGAAAGGGCATTAAGCTTACTTTACACTAAAATTAACTAGTTAAACTAAGTAAGTACTTAAAAAAAGGGATTAAAAACCTTTATAAGTTAATAAATACTTATAAAATACTATAGCTTTTAAGCTATAGTTCCCTACTTATATACTTTACTTTAAACTTACCTTATTCTCTATAATTAAAGACTAAGAAAACCTTATAACCTTTTTTAATTATTCCCTTTTAATTATATAACTTATTATTATAAAAAACTTTCGCGATTTCGCCCGCACTGCAATAACGCCGCAGAATCGACTTAAATTAACTTAAAAAGTAAATAGAAAGTTTTACTATATTTATTTACCTCTCTTTATAATAATATCTTAGGCTTAGAGTATAGGTATAGTAGGTAGTGTAATAATAATAAATATTAATATAGAAAACTATAGCCTTTTATAGAGTTACTATAATCCCTTTACCTACTATAGTAATTTTATAGTAGAAAACTAAATTAACACTATAGCTAATATAGCTTAAAACTAAGTACTAGTCTATTTATAATAGAAATATAATAAAATTACTAAACTTATACTAACCTTTTTACTAAAAGGAGTTTAAAAGGTTATTTTATATATTATTAATATAGAAATAATATAGGCTTATTATAAGCAATCTACTAACCCTTAGAAACTAGTTATAACTATTAACTTTAAAGTAATAGTTAAAAGGGTAATTAAAAAGGCTATTTAATTTAAAACTATATTAGCTATAATATAGGTTAAAATTATAGCTAGTAATATTACTTTAATAACTAATAGGCTTATTTACTTAGCTACCTTTAGAGTAGTACTACTTTATATTTATAGAGAGACTATTATTAAAAATAACTTAATTAATAAAGTAATTAAATAATATAGCTTAAAAGATATTATTTATACTATTAATAAAGCTATAGATAAAGACATTATAGTAGCTATAAAGCACCTTTATAGTAGTAATATAGTAATTACCTTTAAGAATATAGCTTAATTCTATATTAAAGATATAAAATAAATTTAAACTACCTTTAGCCTAAATATAATACTAAACTAATAAGTGTTTAATATTATTATTAAAGAATTCCTTATTTATTATATATATTAAGTTATTAAAGAAGATATTCTCTACTACCTTACCTTTATTAATAGTAATAATATTACTAAAGTTATAGTATAAAAACCCTATAGCACTATAATATAAGCTCTCTTTATTTTTAAAATTAAAGATATTAATATAGCTAATAAACTATATTATAAAGGAGTTATTTATAAAGCTAAAATATTTAAAGCTAAACTATATAATAAAGCTTTTTATTTATATTAATATTATTAATACTTTAAATTTAGCTATATTACTATATACTATATTATAACTTTATATTATAGCTACTACACTACTATTAATTACGCTTTTAAAACTAATTACTTAGCTATTATAAATATAGAGTAAAAGTAATATACTAACTATATAAGCACTTACCTTACTTAATTAAAACATTACTTAATTATTAATAACTACTAAATAAAAGCCTATATTATATATTTAAGCTAGCTTAATAGCTTTATTGCTTTACTTATATTAATCTTTATAAATATAAATAGCTAAATTAAGGTTTAAATTTATAGCTATTATAAATAAGCTAGTAACACTCTCTTTAATAAAGCTTTACTTTAAAAGTGTAGTAAGTGCCTTTAAGGTAGCTATAATTAATACTTAAGCCTTAATATAATATTTATACCCCCTTTACTAAGGCTTTAAGGCATTATTAAAGCCTTCTTTAACTATTACTTTAGCACTAAGTTAGCCCCTTTATTATAAAAAACCCCCTTACCCTTTAATTAAATATAATATTATAAGTAATATATTAAAATATATAAAAGAAGATATAATTTATTTATTTAGCTTTTAAGTCTTAATTTAAAATTAATATAATAGTAATTTAAAAACTATATAGCACTAATAAAGACCCTTTAAACTTAAGCTTAGGTTTTTATTAATTTATAGCTTAAAGTAAAAGAATAGCTATTTATATTATTATTAATATAGCTTTAACTTATAAATAATATAGTTTAGCGTTAACTAATATATTATAACCCTCTATAATATTAATATTTACTTTATTTACTTTTCTATTTATTACTATAATTAAATAACTCCCTTTTATAACTTCTTTATAAAACTACTATAATATTACTATATCTTTATTAATAACTTTAATTAATATTACCCCCTTTAAAATTAATATAATTATATATTACTTAGTAGTAATAAACTTTTAATAATTATAACTTAATAGTAACTTAAGCTTATTATACTTTAAAGTAAAATAATATAGTAAATATAAAGTAAAAGAGATAGTATTATTAACTATATTTAATTTTTTATTAACCTTTAAACCTAATTTTTAAAAGAATTAAACCTTATTAAGTTTAACTATATTCTATAGTTTATTTATATTACTTTCTATAATTATAGTTCTATAACTACTACTATTAAATAACCTTTATATTACTTTAAATAACTTTAAATAAATAGAATATTTATTACTATAAAGGTAATACACTACTTTTACCCTTTCTTTATATTAATTATTTTTAATACTCTTTATTAAATTAACTCTTTTATTATATAGCTTATAGCTAAACTTACTATTATTATTACCCTTTTTATATTAAAAGGCCTTTATAGTGCCTTTAAAGTATAGCTATAATAAACCTTTAAGGTTTATAAAGTTATTTATAATATAAAATATATTTAAAAACTTTAATAATACTACTATATTAAAGTAAGCTAATAAGCTACTATTAATATAACTTTAAATTAAAAATAAGTTATTTATAATAAATAATATAGCTTTTAATGCTATATAATAGTAAATATAATAATTAAAAAAAGTAATCTTTAAAAATTAAAATAATAAACTTAACTTTATAATAGCTTATTATTTAAAACTACTTAAGTTTTAACCCTTTATTATAGTAATAATAGTATACCCTTAGCTACCTTTTACTATAATAAAGTAGAGGTATTTTTTAATAGATTCTTTTTTACTTTAACTACCTATATAAATAATATATTAGCTAACCTTAGCCTTTAACTTAACTTTACTATATTTTTAAAGAAAGACTACTTTATAGCCTTAAAAATATATAATATAATTAAAGGACTAATTAACTAAAAAGCCTTTAAACTTAATAAGCTTTTAATAAAGTTTTTTAAAGCCTATAGTAAACTATTTATTAATATTTTCTTTAACTTATTTAATATATACTACTATATTAAGTACTACTTAGCTTTATTTTAAAAGGCTAAAGTTATAGTTCTTTATAAATTAAGAAAGTTATTAAAGAAAAGGAAGTATATTAATATATAAAAACTAATCTCCTTTTTTAATATTATAAATAAAGTATTAAAAGTAGTAGTAGTAGTATAAATTATTTATATAATTAAAGAGGGCAGCGTTTTTTTAAAGCTTTAAATAAATAATTATATTAATTATTTTATAAAGGTAGCCTTTACTATTTTAATAAAAGCTATATATATAGTATAGTATTATAGTAGTATTATATTACTCCTTTAGCTTAATATTTTAACTACCTTTAATATAGTATACTATATAAAACTTACCTATATAATAGTCTTTATTAGTCTCTTTATATAAATAATATATTAAACCTAAGCCTTTACTATATTATATAAAGCCTACTTTATATTTAATAGTTAAATAGCAGCCCTTTATATAGTATTTATAGAGGTCCCTTAAAGGTCCTTTATATCTTTAATTCTCTTTCTCTTTTATATTACTTTACTTTATATTAAACTTATAATAATTAACTTTATATTAATACTTAGCTTTTTTAATAATACTAATATTTTAATATATAGCTATATAATAAAGAAGACTTAGGCTTAATTTAAAATTACTTAAGTAATTTATTAAAAATAATTTTATAAATTAAGCTTAAAGTTTTATTTATAAAAAAGTAAACTTATTTACTTTAATAAAAAAAAATAGTTAATAATAATATTAATTTAATTTAAAACTATAATAGTTTAATTAATATAATTAACTTACCTCTTTAATATTTAAATTTATTATAAACTTTAATAAAAAGCTTATTAACTTAAGCTTATTATAAAATTATGTTATGGACTGGCCTAGATAGCTACTGCAATCTAGTGTTAATAGAGTTATTATTAACTATAAGGAGAAGGGAAGTCCTCTATCCCTCTCTTTCTCCTACTAGTTTATATACTTCTAAATCTCTATACACTTACTTAATAAGGTTTTAATAAAGCCCTACTAAGAACAATCCTTATAGAAGTATAGTAAGGCTCTATAAATAGTATATATCCCCTATCCTTTCTTAATAAAGCTAATAAGCCCTTTCTATATTATTATATATCTAAGATCTAAGCCACTAGCTTAAATCTATTATATAGCCCCCTTCTTGCCCTCTATATTACCGCTCCCTTATATTATTAATAGTGTAATATATATACCTACACTAAAGTAAGATATATAAAGTAATTTATTAATAAAAGAAGTGTATTTTAAAAGCATACCCTTTAGCTATAGTATATTTATCCTTATAGTATATACCTACAGTTACTATACTATACACCCCCCCCCCCTGCCTTAATTAGTCTATTAGTATTAGCCTTTAAGATCTTATTAGTTTAATAGCGTTTTAACACTAGCAATAGGTAAGATAGGAAAGGTTAGGCAATATTAATAGCTTAAATACTTAATGCCTATTATATAGGAGATTAGTAAAATAAAATAATAATAAATAGCCTCTTACTTATAATTACTTTAGAGGTCTATAGCAAATATAAAAACCCCCCTAAACCCCCCCCCTTTTCACTAACTCTTATCTTAATAGTATACCCCTTACCCACTTAGTTCTTAATTTTTTTTTTTTAATACTCTTTATATTCTTTTTATAATATTATTTTAATAGTTACCTTATATTACTATTCCTTATCCCGCCCTTTATATATAAATTTACTACTGCCTTTATTAATATAGTTTACTTTTTATATTTTAATATCTAACCTATTATATATTTATATAAATAGTATATATATTCTATATAAATATAAAGCTAACTTAATATATTTTAATAGAATATTTACCTTTACTTCTATTAATACCTTTATAGAGAAGAATTTACTATATATATTAAAAGATTACTTAGTTTAAAGTAACTTTAAAAATAAGTAGTTTTCTATTTATTAATAAAAGACTTTATTATATCTTTTATACTTTATTTATACTACTATAAATAATATACTCTACTATCTCTTAACTAGAGATAACTTATATATATTCTATAAATAACGCTATTATATCTATAATTAAAGGTATAAATAGTTAACTATTAATTTATAATTATACTATTTTACTTATAATATAATAAATACTATTTATTATAGTATTACTATTAGCTATTCTTACTATCTTATTACTTTTAGTATACGATCCTAATATATTTAGCTAAAACCTAGCTTTATTTAGCTAAGGAAGATATTTTTAAAGTAAATAAAGTGCTTATTTCTATACTAATAATAATAATTACTTAATTAAGAAGTTAAAAGCATTTTTACTACTACTACTACTATTTCTATACCTATTATCCCTATAGCTAACGCTACTATTACCCTTACCTTAGCCTTTATAATAATGCTGCTTATTATACTTAATATATCCCTTTAAAGGCTATCCTTTATTTATATACCTTTAGTATCCTTAATAAATATAAATAGCTAATTTAATATCTTAAAAACCCCTACCCCTTTAAGTAATACCCCTACCCCTTTAAGTATTACTTTAGTAGTAAGCTATATTATTATTTCTTTATTTAATACTTTAAAAGATATTTAAAAATAGCTTACTACCCTTTAAAATATTATATTCTATATTAATTACTCTCTATATTATATTAAAGGCACTATTTATAATATAACTACCCCTTTATAAACCTTAAAGTATATTAAATATATATATTTTAAAGTATAATAATTACCTATTACCTTCTATAATACCTCTCCTTAGGCACTATATATATATTTAAATATACTTAAGTCTACCTCTCTTTTACTACTAGCCTTTAACTTATTTAATCTTTATATATTTTAAAACCTCTATACCTTTATTTTTAATATTATTAATTTAATATAGATTAAATACAGCGCTATATAATATATACTTATTACTATATTACTGCTTTAATAATTTTTAATTAAAACTTATTTATCCCTTTATAGTAGCTTTAATTACTAATATTATTTATATACTTAACATTAGTTTTAGTAATAAGCTATAATAATAATACCTATTTATACCTTACCTACTATATTTATAATATAAATACCTTTATTATTCCTCTTTATATAAAGGGTAAGGTAATATAAAAGTCTATAGTAGCCTTTATTATTAAATTAAATAAAGAATAAAAAGAATAATAAAGAGAATAAATTTAATAAAAATAATAATTATAGTTATTAGCAGTAAATAAAATAAAAGTAGGATATATTATAGAATTTTATTTAAATTTAAATAAGCCTTTAGGTAAGTATAGAATTAAACTTTAGTATTATATAATAAGCCTACTATAGAAATATATATCCCTCTATTATAATTTAAATTATATTAATACCTTTATATTCTCTATAGATTTTAAAGGCTTCTATATAAGTTATTTATAGCCTACTTATTTAATTAAAATATTATATTATTAGCCCTTACCTTAGGCATTCTTAGCTATTAAAACCTCCTTAACTATATATTTTACTAAGGTAGTGTCCTCCTTAAACGTTAATAAAAGCAGGTTTAAGTATATATTTTAAACTATTTAAGAAAGTAAAGGGTTATTTACTATATATTTAATAAAATTAATATAGAAGACTAAATAAATACTGCCTAAAATATTAAAGTATATAATAAAAGGTATAAAGACCTTAAGGATATAGTATTTTACTATAATTTAATTAAGCTTATAACTAAAATAGTTAGTTTTAATATATTATAAATTAAGCTATATAGAATCCTTAACTTAAAAGCGCTTAATAAAGCATTATAATCTATTTAAGGCGTTCTACTAATATTATTAAGTAAAGTTAATTACTACTTAAGCTAGTTATATACCCTTTTAAATATACTTAAGGAATTAAACTATATAGCCTTTAGGGGATATATAGCTTTAAAGCGATTTTAATAGGCATTAAATTAGTTCTATATTATAACTATAAGTTGTTATACTTACGCTTATTTTAATTACTATAAATATATAGTTATTTAATACTAGCTAATAAGTAAGAAGGTAAAATAGTTAATTATATTATAAAAATCCTATTACTATATAAAGAGCTATCTATACTTCTTAATTTACTTACTCTATACCTCTATTTATTTAAAGGTAATAGGTAGTAAAGAGTAACTATTTAATTCTTATTAAAAAATAAAGGGTAGACTAAAAAAAGCTAACTTAATTTAAACTATAATTAAAGATAATACTATAAAAAAAACTATAGAAACACTATTAATAAAATAGAAATTAAGTAATATACTCTTTAGCTATTATATTTACTATTACCTTTAGCTAAATATATTTAAAGAGATAGTTTATAATAACTATAAGGTACTATAGTGCTTAGTTACTAAAGGTAGGTAGCTTTATTATAAAATTAACTAAGATTTAAAACTAATAATAGTTTAGTGCTAAGATTAGCTAATGGTAGCTCTATTAAAGCTTATACCTCTTATATCCCCTATAGTAGAAGTAGTTATAAATATACTACGCTATATTAATAGATATTCTATTTTAATAAAAGTTATAATAAAGGGCCTAAAAGGTTGCATTTTTTCCTAAGTATTTTAGTAAAGGAGAATTATATATATACTAAATTAATATAGTTATAAAAGGCTTATATTATAATGCCTATAGTTACCTTTAAAATAATAGCGCTTTATAGGCATTAATATTATAATCTCCTATTTAAGCTTTAATAGTAGCTTTAAGTAGAAAATACTATATTTTATTATATAAAGCTTATAGCTTTATATAGTAAGTTAAGTCTACTACTAAAGCTTAGTTTTAAAGATCTTTAATATACTCCTCTTAAAATAGCTTATATTTAAATAGTAGTACTATTAAAGCTAAAGTAGCTATAGAAGTTTTAATAGAATTTTAAGTAAAGCTAAGTTAATATTTCCTTTATATATTAATAGTAGAAATTAAAATAAGGTAAACTAAGCTTTAAAGATTAGTAGAGTTATAGCTTTTATTTTATTTATATTATAAAAAGGTATTTAATTTAATAGCCTATAAGCTAAGGCAGTAATAAAGGTAGAAGTTAAAAAGCGTTAGTATTTCTACTTATTATATTTATTATTTTAATATCTTATATAAACTAATAAAGTACTTTAAGTTCTTATAGTTAATAAAGATTATAAATAGTTAAGCTATATTATATAATTTAGTTAATTAAGCTTTAAAGCAAAAGATAATACTTAATAGTTCTTTATTATAAATTATATAGTTCCGCTTAGCGTTTAATAAATAAGCTAAGTAGTAGGCTATTAATTATAAAATACCTTCCTTATTATACTAAAATAGGCAACCCTTTAAAGCCTTCTTTAAGGTATTAGCCTTAACTATAGTGTCTCTTTTAGAATTCTATTAAGCTAAGACTAAGTATATAATAAATATATTTTTTAAGGCAATAAAAGTAGCTTTATATTCTATTAACTAAATAAATAGCATGCCCTTTTTAATAAATATAAAGAGTAAGCTAATAAGGTTAAAGAAGCTAGCTATAAATTCCTAGTAAAAGTTCATAAAACTAAGGAAGCTTTAAACCCCTTAGGCTTTAATAAAGGCCTTTTAATTATAAATAGCTATAATTTTCTTTAGGTTTAAGTAAAGCTTATACCTTATATAAATAATAAACCTTAAGTACTTTACCTCCTTTACACTAAAGGTATATTCATTAATATTAAAGTAAAGGCCTACCTTATAGAGATAAAAGAGAACCTTTTATATATACTAAATATAATCCTTTTAAGACTTATTAATATAAATTAAGATATTATTAAGGTAGGTAGTGGTGTATAGCCTAAGGGCGTTACTTAGGGCGCTATTAATATAACATTAAAATATAGTTAAGGCCTTAGCTAAGCTAAAGGGGCAAATAAGCCACTTAAAGAGGCTAAATTATATATAAAAAGCTATAAAGTATTTATCCTTTACCGCTACCTATAGGTAATAGAAGGCTATATAAATGTTAAACTTTATAAACTACCTAGCCTTTATTAAAGATTATAAAGTCTCCTTTATTAGCAGTAGTAGGTATTAATCTTAATTTATAACTTTATTTAAGGCATAATAGTTAATATAAAATCGCTATTCTTTACCTACCTTTTTAATAAAAAAAACTAATACTATAGTTAAGGAGAATAACGCTTAAATCTACCCTTTATTTATTAAGTCTATAATTTATTTCTAAATTTTAAGGAGCTAGTTATAAGGTATATTATATAGTAGCGCCTATAGGAGTTTTAAAGTAAAGCTATTAAGGTTATTTTATAAGTATATATAGTAATTTAAATAGCTTTAATATAGTAAAAGGGCACTTACTTTCTCTTTACTAAAGATATCTATAAAATTCTATAACTTAAATAAACGCTATATAGTAATATTACTATTTAAAGGGATAAGGCTACCTACTATATTTAATAAAATAGTATTAATCTCTTTTAAACTTATTACTATAAAGGTAATAGGTATATTTAATTTAGCTATATATTATACTAAGGCTATATAAATAGATCTTAATACTGCTATAGTAGAGATAGAAATATAGTGACTATTTAAGGCTTAAACTTAAAGGCTTAATTAAGCTTTTATAATAAAATAGCGTTAAGTAATATAAATCTTAATTTTATTTTATAATAATTAAGGTAATTTAAGGATATAGTTATATAAAAGACTTAGGATTATATAGGCTATAATAAAGAATACTAATCTATTAATATTAGCTATAAAGCAAATTAAGTAGGTAATATATAAGCGCTTTATAAAGGCTTAGTTCTATTTTAAGGTAGCTTTTACTACTATAGTAACTTAATATAGTATAGAGAGAGGGATATATTAGAGTTTTAAGTGTTATATAATATATTTACTTATAGTAGTAAAACTATTATAACTATTATTAACCTAAGTAATAAAGAATATAGTATTATTATAGAGAATAGGTAGAAGAAATAGTGGTTTCTTTATATAGCTTTTTATCTCTTTATATAAATATATTAAGTTATTAAAAAGTTAGTAATGTAATTTATTACTAAATTAATGCTTATTATTAAGACTTAAGTAGTAGATATCTCTTTTTTTAAATTAAACTTAAAAGGTTTACTTACTATCTCTTTATTAAAAACCTTATATACTTAAATAGCTACCTTATTTAAATAATAAGTAAAAAGAAGGTTATAACCCTAAATATAGTATTTTACTATACTATAATATAGGCATTAGCTTATTTAGCACTACTATTTAATAACATTCTATTTTACCTATAGTGTTTATTTATCTTTTATTAAATAAAGTATTTTACTTTAAGCTTTATTCTTTATAGGCCTCTTACTTATCTTTAAAGTAATGTTTTTAAAGGTAGTAGTATTAATATTAGTTATAAAAATATCCCTTTTATAGTTTTAAGCTTAGTAACTATATTAATAAGCCTTAGTATATTCTTTTAAGCAGTAAGAGTTAATATTTAAAGTAATGCTATAGTAATATTTAACTGCCTTATAATAATTATTATAAAGGATATTATAGCCTATATAATAATTATATATATACTTATTAAGTGTAATATAAAGCTTAAAGAGTTTTACTATATTTATTTAATTAATACCTTTAATAAAAACAAGCTTTTACTTAAAATAAATATAAAAGTTATTAAAACGCTTATTTATATATTATTTAAGTTAATTTAGTTTAAAGACTACTTATTCCTTTTAGTAAAGGTTTATAAATATACTATTAAGGTACTAAAGAAAGTATTAAGGATTATATTTAAAGATATACTTTAGTTTAAAAAATAAAGTAATATATTTTTATATTTTTAAGCCTAAGTTTTAATAAATTAAAAACTATTTATTATAATTAATGCTAATAAAGTCTAAGTTAGCCTTTAATTTATAAGCTATAAGGCTCTATTGTACCTAAAAAGAGGCTTTATTACTATTATATAGTGTCTTTATAGAGAGCGGTTTATACTTAAGCTATTTTAATATAAAGACTATAGTTATTATAGAGGTTATAGGTATAGCGCTCTATATTATTACCTCTACTACTACTATATAGAGGTATATCTCTACTAATTACGCTTTATATTATATAACTATTTCCTAAAGAAAGTATAGTTTATAAATATTATTCAGTTAACTTTAGTAGTTATTACTTATTAAGTTTATATTAACTCTACTATATTTATTAATAATTAATAAATATTATAGACTAGCCTAAATAGCTACTGTAATTTAGCATTAATAAAGTTATTATTAACTATAAAGAGAAGGGAAGTCCTCTATCTCTCTCTTTCTTCTATTAGTTTATATACTTTTAGATCTCTATATACTTACTTAATAGAGTCTTAGTAGGGCCTTATTAAAAACAGTCTTTATAGAAGTATAATAGAGCCCTATAGGTAGTATATATCCCCTATCCTTTTCTAATAAGGCCAATAAGCCCTTCCTGTGTTATTATATATCTAGGATCCGAGCCACTAGCTTGAATCTATTACACTTATTTATATTAATTATAGGTTTAGACCTTAATTTAGCTATTTATATTTATAAGGGTTAATATAGGTAAGGTAGTAAAGCTACTAAGTTAGTTTAAATATATAATATAGGCTTTTATTTAGTAATTATTAATAATTAAGCAGTGTTTTAACTAAGTAAAGTAGGTATTTATATAATTAGTGTATTGCTTTCACTTTATATTTATAATAGCTAAGTAATTAGTTTTAAAAGTATATTTAATAGTAATATAATAGTTATAATATAGGGTTATAGTGTAATATATAGTAATATAGTTAAATTTAAAGTATTAATAGTATTAATATAAGTAAAGAGCTTTATTATATAGTTTAGCTTTAAATATTTTAGCTTTATAAATAACTCCTCTATAGTATAGTTTATTAGCTATATTAATATCTTTAATTTTAAAGATAAAGGGGGCTTATATTATAGTGCTATAAGGTGTTTATACTATAACCTTAGTAATACTACTACTATTAATAAAGGTAAGGTAGTAAAAAATATTTTCCTTAGTAACTTAATATATATAATAAATAGGGAATCCTTTAATAATAATACTAAATATTTATTAGTTTAGTATTATATTTAAGCTAAAAGTAGTTTAAATTTATTTTATATTTTTAATATAAAGTTAAGCTATATCTTTAAAGATAATTACTATATTACTACTATAAAGGCGCTTTATAGCTACTATAGTATCTTTATCTATAGCTTTATTAATAGTATAAATAATATCTTTTAAGCTATACTATTTAATTACTTTATTAATTAAGTTACCTTTAATAACAGTCTCTTTATAAATATAAAGCAGTACTACTATTGAGATAGTTAAGTAAATAAGCTTATTAGTTATTAAGGTAGCGCTACTAACTATAATTTTAGCCTATATTATAGTTAGTGTAGTTTTAAACTAAATAGCTTTTTTAATTACTCTTTTAACTATTACTTTAAAGTTAGTAATTATAATTAATTTCTAAGGGTTAATAAATTATTTATAATAAGCCTATATTATTTCTATATTAATAATATATAGAATAACCTTTTAGACTCCTTTTAGTAAAAAAGTTAGTATAAGCTTAGTAATTTTATTATATTTCTATTATAAATAAACTAATACTTAGTCCTAAGCTATATTAGCTATAGTATTAACTTAGTTTCCTACTATAAACTTACTATAATAAGTAAAGGAATTATAATAACTCTATAAAATACTATAGTTTTCTATATTAATATCTATTATTATTACATTACTTATTATACCTATACTTTAGGCTTAATACACTATTATAAAGGGGGGTAAATAAATATAGTAAAACTTTTTATCTGCTTTTTAAGTTAATTTAAGTCAATTCTGCGGCGTTATTGCAGTGCAGGCGAAATTGCGAAAGTTTTTTTTTATTATAAACTATTATTATATTAAGTAAGGCTTACTTTAATTAATATTTAACTTAGCTTTATATTAAATTCTAAACTTATTAAATATAATTTACTAAGCTATATATATTTAAAATAGTTTAAATTAATACTTAAAATTTAAGTTAACTATAATAGCTTTATTATAAATCTATATTAAATACTTATTAAATTAATTATAGTAATAAATATTAAGATCTTCTATTTTAATAAAGTAAAAAAAGTATAGAAATACTTACTTTATCCTTTATATAAATTAAAGTTAAAGCTTAATTAAATATAAAGAAAAACTAAATATTTATTAAAAGGCCTTTAACTTTTAATTAATTAACTATTTTCTTTATTACTTAGAATTAATATAACACTAAAGGTTTAAATTAGCTTTAATATAAAAACTAAAATAGCTTTATATTAAATTTTAAAAGGGAAAGGGGTATTTATAATTTTTTAACTAAATATAAAGAAAAAAAGAGAGAAAAAGAGAGAAAAAATCTTAAAAAGGTTTTCTTTATTTATAAAAAAGAGGTAGCACTTTAAATTATTTATTAAATTATTTATTAATATACTAAACTTTATTAAAAAATTATTAACTATTATTTTACTATTATACTTTACTTAAGCTACTTACTATTAAGGTTTAACTTAAGCTTATATTTAAAGGCTATTAAATTAATAGCTTTAAATAATTTAATATATAATAATAACTTAATTTAATAATTAATATACATTTAAACTATTAATATAGCTATATTATAGCTTAAAACCTTTTATAATCTTTTATACTTTTTATATTACTTTATATTTTATAGTATATAGCTAATATACTATACCCTTTTTAATAACTTAGCTTAGCTTTAAATAAAGCTTAACTTAAGCTTATAAAGTCCTTACCTTTCCCTTTAAATTTTATATATTTTTATATACCTTTTTATATATATTATTTATATTTTTTATTAAACTTCTTTTAATAATTATAGTTAAAGCTTAGTTAATAATATATTAATTTTTATAATAAGCATTACTTAAAGCTTAATTTAAGCCTTTTTAACACTTATACTTACTATTATATATAGGTTTTCCCCTTTATTTTAAGGTTTGTTCTATATAGATTACTAAGATAAAGTACTAGCTTAGGGCTCTATGCCCCTTAGAGTAATTAAATAAATAAATAAATATATATTAAAAGGCTTATATTAAGCTTTTAATATAAAAATAAAGCCTATAGTAGCCTGCTATAGCGCTATAAAGACCTTTTATTTACTAGCTTACTAAGCTTATTACCTTAGTTTTTTATAAAGTAAAAGCCTTTATAAACCCTTTATTTTTAATAGATTATAAGCTTAAAAAGACCTTTTTAATATATAAAAAGGTCACTAAACTTTATAGAATAGCTAGAAAGTTTATTAAAAATTATTTAAATTTTCTATATAAAGTAAAAGACTTAAGAAAGACTTAAAAGCTATTATTTCTTCTATGTAAATAAAATAAATTTACTAAAAAAAAGTCTTCTCTTCTATAAAATAGAGAGAATTATAGTATAAAAGAAATTCTACTTCTATAAAAAATAAAATCTATAGATTATAAAAGTCCTTTCTTTTATATAAAAATACAAAAAAGGGATTATAAAAGCTTTCCTACTTCTATAAAAATTATAGAATATTTTTATTCTATAAAAGAAGACTTTCCTTCTATAAAATAAAAAAATAGAAGCTCTCTCTTCTATAAAAAGGAACTTATAGAAGCATTCCTTCTTCTATAAATTATAGAAATACGCCTATTTCTATAAAAGAACCTATAGAGATCCCCTTTATAGTAACAGACCTTATAAGTCCCTTTTTAAAGTAAAAAGACCTATAAATAAGTGCTTTTATAGGCTATTCTTTAAGAATTCCTAACTTATAGAGCTTCTTATTTATAATTTAGTAGCTATAGACTCTATAAATTTAAGGCTTTAAGCTAAAAGCTAAGAATAGGCTTAAATTAATTTTATACACTAGTAAAATACTACTTAAAATAATAATATCTTTAATATTTTATAAAGATTAAAAGTTGTAGCTATAGCTATAGCTAATAACCTAAAAAACACGCCTATATTAATAAATATACCGCTAAAAAGCTTAAATTTAATAGAAGTATAAGCTATAAAAATAAAACTTTTAATATATTAAATTCCTATAATAATTCTATTATTAAAGAATTTAATAAAAGGGTTTATAGCTTCTTAAAAGCTATAAGGCTAAAGGGGCTAGAAAACTATAATTAGTAGAAATAAGGCTTAATAATTTAATTAAAGGCTTTAGGAATCCTCAATTTTTTAAATAATTCTAAGATTTTTAGTAATTTAAGTATTTTTAGTTAAGCTATTATTTTTATACTTTTAAGAGATAGCTATTTTCAAGGCCCTTTAGCTATTATAACTTAATATTAAAACCCTATAAAAGCCTTTAGCCTTTTAAAAAAGTAGTATTTTCAAAGTGCTAAAATATAATATAGCTCTTTATATTATTAATTTTAAACCCTAAATTTTAAAGGCTATAATGGGTCTTTAAAGTCCTTTAATGCTTTATTTAATTGTTTTCTAACTAAATTAATAATTTTTAGCATTTTTATAAAGCCTATAAATTAAATAAATTAATACTTATAAGCATTAAAGTTAATATTTCCTTAGTAAGTAAAAGGGTAATATTTTACTACAAAGACTAATAAACCTTTAAAGATCTCTATAAAGGTTTTAAATTTATAATTCTTTATAGTTAACCTTTTAAAAGAGTAGTAAAATAAAATCTTTTCTATAACTTTAGCCTTAAATTATAAAGCTAATTCTAAGGAAAATAAAGGCTTTAAAGAAAATATAACCTTTAATTTTGATTTAAAAAAGAATAGAAATAAAGAAAAAAGCTAGGATTTCCTTAAAGAAAATAAAGAAAATTCTAAGTTTTTTTTTAAAAAGAAAGGTAAAAATTAGCCTTAAAAATCCTTTAAATAAGCTAAGAAAGAGAACTAAAAAGAGGGCTTTTTTATACTAAAAAGCTATAATTTAGCTAGTAATTTTTACTTAACTAACTTTTCAGCTTTAATATTAGTAATAAAATTACTAATTTTAGAAATTTTAGTACTAAAAGTAAAATAAAAGATAAATTATTTTTTAAAGCTTTTAATTTTAACTATACTATAATAAAGAAATTCCTTTTTTATAATATAGGCTTTATAATATATTTAATTAATTTAAAAGAGTACTTTATAAAGTAATTCCTTTATAAAAAAGGTAAAGTTAAGCTTATTTTTATTAGTAAAAGACCTATTTATCTTAAAGAATATAGAATAGCTAAATTTTAAATACTTGACTAATAAAACCTTAATAAATATAGGCCTTTAAGCTTTAGAAATATACTATATTTCTTAAACCTTAATATAAAAGAAGTTAGCAAATTAAAGTATTATTATTTAGTAAAGGGCTATATAAGTAAAAATACCTTATATTTAGCTAATAAGTCTTATATTAGTCTTTTTATTATTAAAAAGTATGGATTTTGTTTCTAATTAAAAGACTAAAATACACCTCTTTTAAAATTACTTAGTAGCTTAAAAAGCTACTATAATAGTTATTTTAGCTACTAAGCCTTTAGCTAATTTAAAAAAAGCATTAAAATTAAGAAATAAGGTATTTTAAACCCCTTAAAGGCCTTAATTAGCCTTTAAAGGCCTTTAATTATATAGCCCCTTTTTTTATAATATTTATAGCCTTAAATTAACTTTTTAATTATAAGGTAAAATAAGCTAAAGTTTTTAAAAAACACCTTTAATTTTAAGCTATTTTTAGGCTTTAATTCTTTAATTTCTTTAAAGCCTTTAATAGGCTTAAATTTACTAAAGCCTTTAAAGAGCTTATTAATAGCCCTTTAAAAGACTATAATTTTCAAAGGTTTTAATAAAAAGCTATAAAAGTTAGCTTTATTAAGCTAAATATTTTATTATTAAAAACTTTTTTAAAGGCTTTAATATTTAATTATAGCTTTATAGCTTTAATTTAAACTTAAAGTCTATTTTAAGCCCTTACTTTATATTAAAAAAGGAAGCTTACTTTACTTTATTTTTTAAAGTATTTTTTTACTCTTTTAAGAGGGATTTTTTATTACTTTTTTTAATAAATTCTATTAAAGTCTTCAAATTTTTAAAGGAGGCTTTTAATAAACCTTTTATATTTTTAAAGAGAGTATTAACTAAAACCTTTATTTTTTTAAAAAAGGAATTTTATTAAAACAACTTTTTAAAAGGCATTAAGACCTTTATAAAAACATTTAAAAAAAATAAAATAATTACTAAAATAAATTTAAAAAATTAACTTTTAACTTTAATAAAAAATTCCTTAAATTTTCTATATTTAACTATAGCTTCATTTTAACTTTTATAATAAGCCTTATCTTTAAGCCTTTTAAGTTTATTATAAGTGCTTTTTAACAGTTTTATTTAGATTTATATAAATTATATTTAAATTTAATATTTCTCTTTTTCCCTTTAATTTTTTAAATACCTCTTTAAAGAGAGTATTAAAAATAATAGCTATTTTTAAAGGACTTTAGGACCTATAATAGGCTTTATAAAGACCTTAACTTTCATACATATAAAGACCTTTATAAAGACTTTTATAAAGGCCTTTTAAGTTAAAGGCTAGTAATGGTATATATAGTATAAGTATATATATATATATAATAAATATAAAAATAAATATTTTAATTAAAAGCTTATAGCTATAAATACCTTACTTTTCTAGCTTTTTTACCTGTAATTATACTTTTTAATAGTTAATATATACTTAATTAAAAAGCTAATAAACTATTTACTTTAATAATTAATTTTAATAGTAATAAAGTATATTAATTAAATTTTAATTAAAGATTTAAATTAATTCATTAAATAACTATAAAGCTTTTAGTTATATAAGTTATAAATTACTTTAAAGAAGGATTTAAAAGGTTTTTAAAATTAATTTATATAATAACTAAAGGGTTTAAAAAGAAATAATAATAAGCTTTATTATTATAAAAGTAATAGAAATGTTTCTATATAATTAGCTAATTTTTAAATTTTTTAAATTTTAATATATAAAATCTTATTAAATTAACTTTTAATAAATATATTTATTTATTTACGCTAGCTAGGCTTTAGCTTAGTATTTAGTACCTCTACTACTTAATCTATATAGAAAAAACCTTAGAGTAAGGAGAAAAACCTATATACTATTATAGAGTATTTACTTTAAAGCTAATATAGTCTTAAGTAGGTATTAGCTATAAAAGTTAGTGTATAGCTAGTTTATTTTAGCTAATATTACTAAAGAGTGTATAGTATAAATAATATTATTAAAATAATATAGTAAAGGGTTAGAAAGCTAGTAATAATAGTGTAGTATAATATTAAAAAGGGGAGATATATTACCTTTAGTGCTTAAATTAAGGTTTAACTTAGTGTTACTTTATATTTAACTAATTACTACTTTAATATTAAGAATTAACTACTAGCTTCTATAGAGGTCTATATAATACTATAGAGACTATATAGTTTAGTTATTAGCTACTTATTAGTTATTAAAGAGAGAGGGGGGGGTCTTTTAACTATAAAGAAGGCTCCCCTTACCTTACTTATTATCTTCTCTTTTTTCTTTTTTTATTATTAAAACTTATAAATATCCCCCTCCCCCTTTATTATAGTAATTTTATATTAGTATTAGTCTTACTTTAATTATACTATATTAAAGAAAATATTATTAAATTTAACTATTAAAAAAGGTATAAATAGCTATTCCTTTTTTAACTTAATACTATAGTTAATTTATACTTAGCTTAAAGTATTATATAACCTCCTTTACTTACTTTATTTAATTAAGGTAAAAGATATTAAAAAACAGTATTATAATTTATTTAATAAATATAAATATTATTATTAACTTAATTTTAACTTTAATTTATTATATTTTTAACTAAGTGATAGTAATATTTATTTTAAGTATTTAAAATAGAACAAAGTCTATAAAAAGGTAGGTCTTTATTTAACTTAGTTTTAATATAGTGCCTAATTAATATTATAAATTAATTTAAATATTATAATTTATAAAGAAGCTATTAAAAAAGTAATAAATATATAAAATCTCTATATTTTTAATAAAGCTATTAATATAAGTTTACCTTAAATTTATATTAATATTACTATAGTAATAATAATATATATAAAATAATAAATATAAAGCTATTTAAAATATATTAATATATTTTATATAATAATATAATAAAAAAGTAAAGGGAAAATAAAGTAAGGCTAAGTTAGCTTTATTTTAAAATAAAATAATACTATAGATATAATATATTATTAATACTTTAAAGAAGTAAAATAATATTTTATAAAAAGTATATAGCTTTACTATATAATTAAGCTAAAATTAATATAAAAAAGAGAAGAGTAAGAAAAGAAATATAGAGATAAAGGTAAATAATATAAATAAAGTAAAGTAATAATAAATATAAAGTAAAGCTAGTATAAAGGTATAACCTTTAGTTTTTTTTTTTTTTTAAAAAAAATAAATAAAGATAGTAGTTTAGTTTTATAATATATTTAACTTAGCTTTATACTAAGTTTAGCTTTAATATATATTTCTACTATATAGTAGCTACCTTTTTCTTTTTAAAAGCTTTATTTATTAATTATATTCTTTCTTTTTAAAGCTATACTATAGTTTTTTTTTTTTTTAAAGCTTTATTTATTAGCTATATCTTTTCTTTTTAAAGCTTTATAGAGATATATAGTAGTTATAGTATAATATTAAAAAGGCTTTACTTTCTTAATAGTTTTAGTTTTATTACTTTTATAAGTAGTATACTAAAGTAAATTAAGGTACTTTTTATATATTAATAAACTATTTTATAAAGGATATAGTTAGTTTATTAAAGTTAAGTGTAATATATATATTATAGTAGTTATAAAGTAGAAATAGCTTAATATTAATTAGTTATATATAATTATAAACTAAGTATAATAGTAAAAAGTAGTAATAGTCTTTAAAGTTAATTTAATAGTAATAAATTAGTAAATTTATATTAAATATATATTAAAAAAAGAGAAAGGAGTTAAAGCTAATCTTTTTTATATATATTTATATTAAAGTAGTGGATTTATATTTAACTAGCCCTTTATAAAGCTAAATAACTTTTAAAGTAAATATAAATTAAAGCTTATATTTAGCTACTATATATTTTAGCTAGGTTTAATATACTTTTACTATAGTTTATCTATAATATTAGTAGTTTTTTTATTTAAAGGCTAAAGCTTTTATTAATAAAGGCTTTATAAAGTAATTATATAGTTAAGATATAAATAATATATATTTAGGGTAGTTATTTATATAAAGTAGTTAGCTTTAATAGTAGTAAAGGTAGTAGTAAAGTTAGCTTATTACTATTATATAAATAATATATATTTTATTTACTATACTATTATTTTTAATTTTTTTATAAAAGCTAAAGGATTAAAAGTTTAAGTATAAGTTAATTAAAGTAACTATTACTTTAGTTTTAATAAAGGACTAAGGCATAGCTTTAAATATATTAATAACTACTTTAAAGTATTTTAACTATTTAATAATAAATACTTTAATAATACTTTTTACTTTATTATTTATTTTTATAAAGGTATAGTATAAAGCTATATTATATATAATTATACTTTAAATTACCTATATATAAAGAAGGTAGGTATTATTAAGTAAGTAGCTTTAAGTAAATATTATTAATACTATAAGTGTAAATTATTACTACTTTAATTTTACTTTAACTTTTTTTTAATATATTTATTAATATAGTTTTTAGTAAATCTAAACCTTAAGGAACTAAGCTAACTAAATGAGCTATATTATAGCGGTGTTAAGTTAAATTAATATTATAATTACTATATACTTTTAAGTAGAATAAATTAATTTACTTTTTTAAAAATAAAAATTAAAGCTAAACTTAAAGGACTACTTTTAATATATACTTTATATATTTTTAAGTTATTTTTATATTTCCTTTATTATATATTTATAAATAAAAATATTTATATTATTAAAGAAGCTAAAAATAAGTATAAATTATATAGCTTAAAGCTTTTAATATAAAAGTGCTATATAAAGTAAAAAGAGAATAAAGGAGATTAATAACCTTTATAAAACCTTAGTAATAATAAATAAAGCTTTTATTAATTAGTTATTAAAAAAGAGGTAGGTAATATAGTTAATAGTAAAGGCTTAAGTTTATATTACTATTTAAATAAATATATTAAAAATAAAGAGAATATAAAAGAGATAATAGTAATAAATAGTGTTAAAGGCTATAAATATATTAAGTTAAAGTAATAATATAATTCTACTATAGTACTATACTATTTTATTAATTTTATAAGTATATTAAAGGTAACTTTTATAAAGTAATTAGCTTTATTTTTTATTTAAAAGTCTAAAAGTGTGCCTTTTAATTTAGCTATAATAATAAGCTAAGCTACTATTATTACTTTTAATACTTTATTTACTATATTTAAAAAAGAGATTAAGCACTATACCCTAGCTTATTATTATTTAGCTAGTGTTTTTCTTAGTTTATAAAGAATAATAACTTTTACTTTTTAATATAGTTCTAAGTAGTATTTAATATAGTAGTATTTATTTAATAAATAAGCTAATATTTTTATAAAAGGTTTTCTATAGGCTTTAAAGAATTTAGCTAAAAGGTTATTAATACTTAGTGCTTTTTAATTAATAAAGCTTTTAATAATTTTATAGACCTTATTAATATTAAAGCAGTCTTTTAGTAGAAATATAGTATTATTAAGCTAAGCGTTAAGGTTATTAAAAATATTAATAATTTAAGCTATAAAAGAAAGGAAGAAATATTTTATAAAGGCAGTAGCTTTATTTTAATAAAAAAAGGTAGTAATAGTATTTAAGCTATCCCTTTAATAGAAGTTAAGTATTTACTATTATTTTAAAAGGAGTTTACTTTAAAGCTATACTTAATATTTAAGTTTTTAAAGGTTACTTTAATAGGTAGAAGCAATATATACTATAGCTTATTAAAAGCTATATTATTTATTATAAATAACTTAAAACTATATTTAAGCTGCTTTAAATATAAATTATTAGTTATCTTAAGTTTATAATAATTACTAATATTATAGCGCTTATTTTATATTTTATATCACTTACTTTATTTTATAGTTTTACTATAAGTTTAATTTAAAGCTACTTTCAGGTTTATATAAAACCGCTACCTATATTATTATTTAAAGCTTATTTATAATTTATTTAATATATATATTAATCTTCTATAGTATTAAAAGTAAATTATTAATATAGTTAATTTAAAGCTATATTACTATCTTAGCTATAATTAATTCTTAGTTTATTTTTAACTATTTAAATATATAGCTATAGCTAAGCTTTTTATTTTTATTAATATTAACTTATATAAGTTATAAAATATAGTTAAATTTAATAAAGTTAAGGCCTTTTAAGTATTTAATAATTATATTAAAAGTAGCCTAAGTATAGTTAATAATATTACTATATTTACTATAAAAGAACTATATAACCTCTCTTTATAATATAATAAATTTAAGTTACTATTACTTTACTATTAATAAAAAGAGTTTACTACTTAATAATATTTAATTATAGTAGTTTTATAAAAGGTGATATTAATTAAAGTTATTTATAAATATACTTTAAGGTTATAGTATAGCTACTGTAAATTTAATAAAGAATATAGCTTAGCTTAGCTTATATATTAAAAAGTATATTAAGTATATATTATAGCTTAATATATTAATTATATATTAGTTAGTCCTACTTTAAGTTAATTATAATTTAGCTTTATATTAATAGTAAATATATAATATATTTTATTCCCTTTAAATAGTAAATTAATAATAGCTAAAGCTTAAGTTAAAGGGGTATTTAGTAAATATATTTAATTTCTATATTATAATTATATTAGTTTTAATATAGGTTTTTAATATAAGGTATATAAAGTAGGTTTTCTTTTATATATTTTAATATATAACCTTAATTATATATATTATAAAGATTATTAAGTTAATAGCTATATATTTAAACCCATACTAAAGATAGGTTATTAACTAAAGAAGGCCTTTATAGCGCTTTATTAAATTAATACTAGCTAAGAGTTAAATAAATAAATATAGAGTTAGCTAATATATTTCTATAGTAATACCTTTTATAATAAAGAGTTATTAATATTTTAATAATAGTTATATAAAGTAACCTTTATTTATTTATCTCTCTTTAGTATTAAAGGAGAGATAATAAAGACTTAAAGCTAATTTAAATATATATTATAGATATAATACTACTATTTATTTATAATATTTTATTATTATAACTTAGTAAGGTATTATTCTATATAGTTTATATAGTGTTCTTATATTGCTTTTACTAAAGCTAAATAAGCTAACTCTTTAGCTTTATAGTACTTAATACTATAATAGCTATAGTATAAAGCTATATTATAATATATTATAATATACTTAAATTAGAAGTAGTTATAGTATTAATAAAGGTAAAAAGTATTATTATATAATTTAGCTTTAAATATTTCTACTTTATAAATAACTTTAAGGCAATACAAATAATTAACTACTTTAATTTTATTAATTTTAATAATTAAAGGGGACTTAGTAAAGGTTACTTAAGGTTTTTATATTATTACCTATATTAGTTTTAAGCTATTATTTTTTATAAGGTTTTATAAGATTTTATTTATTATTTAGTTCTAAAAGTAGTGAATAAAAAAGCCTTTAATAATAACATTAAAAAGGTAGTAATTAAGTATTATATTTAGTTTAAATATAGTTTAAATTTAAATTATATTTTTAATATAAAGTTTTATTATATTATAAAAGGTAATAATAATATTATTACTATAAAGTTAATATACTACTACTATAATATTAGTTTTAGTAATATAGTTAATAGCTTTAATAATATCTTTAAAGGATTTATTTTAAATAGCTTTAAAAATAAAGGATTCTTTAATAATAGTTTTATAATAAATTTAAAGTAATACTACTATAGTAATAATATAGGTTAAAATAGTAAGTATAGTTATATTTTATATTATAATACTTACCTAACTTAGTTTTATAGTAAAGCTACTATTTATTACTTTTTTAACTACCTTTTTAATAGTTTATTTAAAGTTTTAAATAATTATTATATTTAAAGGAGAGAGAATAGCCTTTAAAGTAATAAATATAAAGGCTCTATATTAACTATATATTATAGCTATATGTTTTATATAAAGAATAATATTTTATATACTCTTTAGTATTAATATTAAAATAAGTCTTATTAATTCTTTATATTTAACTTTAAAATAATTTAATACTAGCTTATTTACTAAAAATAATATAGATTTAACTTATAATTCTATTATAAATTTACCTTAACTTATATTAAAGTAGTATTAGCTATAAGTAAAGCTACTATAATTTTTATTATTAATATTTATTAATATTTTAATACTTATTATATCTATACTTTAGTATTAATATACTATTAAAAAGAGGGGTAAATAAATATAAAGAATCTTTTTTTATACTTTTTAAGTAGTTTAGAGTTAATTCTACGTTGCTATAGCGGTGCAGGCGAAATTGCAAAAAGTTATAATTTTTAATAAATATATTAATAGCTAATTTATATAGCTATAATTTTATTTTTTTTATTTTTCAATATAAATAAAATTTATAAAAAATAAAAATTAGGTTATAAATCTTTATTAAGTATACTAATTTACAAAAAAGGTTAGTAAATATATAAAGAAAAATAAGTTTTACTTTATAGCTACTTAGAACTATATAAACTATTAATATAAAATTTATAACCTTTAATAGTAAATATATTAAGTAAAATATACCAAAATTTACTTGTATTTTCTAAGCTAAAATTTAGTATATTTTATATATTAAAAGGCTTATATTAAGCTTTTAAGGTAAAACCAAAGCTTATAGTAGCTTGCTATAGCGCTATAAAAACCTTCTATTTACTAGCTTACTAAGCCTAATACCTTAGTACTTTAGAAGGCAAAAGCCTCTGCAAACCCTTTATTTGTAATACCTCTAATAATATTTTAGTATATAGCAATAATAAAGCAAAGTATAAATAATGAATATATTAAGTACTATAAAAAGTATATAATATTAAGCTCTATATTAACTTTAATAAATATATTTTTTTTTACTAAAAGGGTTAGCTTTTTAAAATTTATTATAACTTTAAAGGGCTCTAAAATAAACTTTAAGTATATTCAAATACTAATAAATTAGCTATTATTTTATAATATATAAAATATTTAATTTTTCTTTAAGTTTATTAACTTTTATAAAACAATTATTAAGGAATATAATAATATAGCTATACCTTAAATCAATCTCTTTATAAATAAAAATAAAAGGAAAATATAATTAATTATATTATGAAAGATGCTTTTAAATAGTCAAAATGTAAATTTTTAAAATTATTAATTTTTATATACTTTAATCAAAAAATACTCTTTCAAATTAAAATAAATGTATTAATACTTACTATTAACAATATTATAATAAATTATAGTTAAGTACTTAGCACTTAAGAATATATATATTTATAAAGCTATTAAATATAAAACTTACTATATAATACTAAATATAAAGCTATTAGTAATTTAAAAAGTATTTTAAATTTAAAGATCTTATTTAATATACTTTTAATATTAAATTTAAGTAATTATAAACTATTTAAATTATAAATACTTTAGTATAAAGCTTAAGCTATTTAATAAATAAATAAATACATTAAATAAGCTTTATTTCTTTAACTTTATGATTAAATATTAATTTAATAAATTAAATTTAATTAATTAACTCTTTAAAAAATTAAACTATTTATTAAAATAAGTAATATAAAAGGTATAAATATTATATTTACTACTATTATTTATTAAATTTATAAAAGAAAAGCTATTAAAAAAGATATAAATTAATCTAAATTACTAAATAATGAAAGACATTATTTAGTATAATATAAATAATAAATATAACTTTAATAAGACTTAATATAAATATAATAAAGATATTAAGAATATAAATATAAATTTTAAAAATAAAAGATTTTATATAATAAAGATATAAATATATAACTCTAAACTATATTTTAAATATAGCTTAAATATAGTGTAAATAGTATTAAATAATAGTAAAATAAAAGTAATACTATAAAAAAAATAATAAAAACATTTAGAGGTAAATAAACTACTTCACTATAAATAAAGGGCTTTATAGTAAATATTTACTAACTTAACTATATATTTATTAAAAAGCTAACGCTTACTATTTAAGTATATAGTTATTTATTATATAAACCTAAGGATTTAGTTTTAAGTAATAAATAAGCTCAAAATAAACTACATCTCAATAGTTAAGTATAGAGTTATGGATTACATAAACCTATAAATTATAGTTTTCTTTTACAGCTAAAGCTTAATATTTAAACTAATAATATTTAATAATATAAACCTAAGGATTTAACTTTTAATAATATATTAATAATAAGGTTACTATAAATTAAGTATACCTTTATAAACATAGTTTAAAATATTAATAATAATTTAATAAAACTTACTAAAGAGACATAAAATAACTAAATATATAATTTTATTTATTACTATTACCCTTTCCTATCTGTTTATTACTTTAATATTTAATATTATTTATAAGCTTCTTTAATATAGTAAAAAAGTAGTAAAGCTTTATAAAGTTTTAAAATATTAAAATAAAATAAAAGTTATACTTTAAGTAAAATAATTAAAGGCCTATATTGAAAATTAAAATTAAGTTAATCAAAAAATAAATTAATATAAAAATAGAAATATAAACTAAAGTATTAAACTTATAAAGATACTTTAAATAATTTAAAAGATTAATATTTATAAAAAATATATTATTACTATAAAGCTATATAATCTTTATATTATAATTATAATAATACTCCTTTACTTTTAACTTATATTAAAATAAGTATATAATATCTTACTAAATATTTTCCTAATTTTTTAAATAATTATTTAGTTTTTTTATAATAAAATAATATATATAAAACCTTAGTAAAAATATATAAAAAGGAAATTTTAGAAAAGTAAAGCTATTTTATTAAAACTTTATAGTATTTTTAATTTATAGTTTTTTCTATTATTAAAGTAAAAACTTAATTATAGATTATTTATAAATTTTAAGTTAATTAATAATAAATTAGTAATAATAATAAATAAAACTTAAAAGAAAAGGATATAAAATAAAACTTATCTCTTTATAAAGCTTATAAATAATATAATAAAAGTTATACTTTTTAAACCTTTTTTTATTTAAAAAGTAAATTAACTTAACTTAATAGAAATATAATAGTAAAAGACCTATAAAAGTAAATATAAAGACAAAGGATAGTTATATTTTTTTAAATATATAAAAGCTATATTATATTATATTTAGCTATTATTTTTATAAATAATAATAGCTTTTAATTATTTATTTAATAAGTATAATAGTAATAATTATTTAATTATCTATTAATAGTATATTAATAGTAACTTATAAAATAAAAATTAATAAAATATTTACTTTACTATAATAATAATAAAAGTGAAGGTTTTAAAAAGAAATTATTATTAATATTAAAGATATAATTTTTATACTTAAAGGTTATTAAACCTTTTAATATTTTAAAAATAAATGAAGGATTAACTATAAAACATTAAATAAATTGATAAATTAATGAATAAAAAAAAGAAATAAAAAAAAGTAAAAGTAAATGTAAAAAATAGAAAAGAATAAAAAATAATAAGCTATATAAAAAAAGTTAATGTAAGAAAAAAAATATAAAAAAGTAATGATAATAAAGCTATTACCTTTAAAGTAAATTGAATTTATAATAATTAATAAAAAAAAGGAAAAGGTTAAAAAAAAGATAAAAAGCTTAAACTTTATAGTTATAAATTTAAAGGTAGTTATTGTTTTAGGCTAAATAGTTATAAGGAATGTATAAAGGGATGTAGTTAGAAATTAAGCTATTACAGCTATAGAGAGAGAAAAGACCTTTAATATAATAAGGATTAATTAATTAAAAGATATAAAGAGGTCCTTAATTTTTAAATAGCTTTTTATATATATAGCTACTATTATAAAATATTATATATACCTTAATTAATTTAGTTAATTTAAGCCTAATTATTATTGTAATATCTTTTTAAAAAGCACTTTATAAATTAAGCTAATTTATTATATTTTCTTTACTTTTTTTAATATTTTTAACTTTAAACTATTTAATTAATTTAATAACTTTTTAATAAAACTAACTTTAATTATTTTAACTATATAGTTATAGTTATAGTATTCTTATAATATCTTTAAATTATTAAAGTATATAGTTTATTTACTATATATATTACTTTTCTTTAAGTAATTATAAATAATAGTTTTAATTATATAAGTATTTTTAAAAGCTAAATATAGAGAATTAAATTAAAGAGAAGTACTCTTAAGCTACTAATAACACTATTTAATATTACTAAATATAAAGCTTTATTTATAGAAGGGACTATATTATATTTAAGTAAATTTATAAAATTATACTTAAAAAATAATTTAATTATCATTAATTATTTAATTATAAAAGCTAAAATATTTTAAAATATAGTTATTATAAAGTAGCTTTAAATTTTACTTTATAATTTATTAGCTTAAAGCTAAATATTAGTAAAAATATTAAATATAATATTAATATTATAAAAAAACTTTTAAAGTATTAAATAATAATTAAATTATTTACTTCTTTATTTTTTAAAGAAAAAAAAACTATACATTATTTAATTATATTTAACTTAAAGAAATTTTTAATTATTATAATAAATATTATATTTATTTCTTTTTTATTTTAAAGCTTTACTTTTTATTTTTAGTTTTTATATATAATATTATTAAAATAAATAACCTTTTTTAATATATTAAATCCCTTTAAAAGCTAATTAACTCCTTTAATTTTACTTTATAGTTATTAAAAGCTTTAAATTAATTACTTTATTTATCTCTTTTTTTATATTTAATAATATTATTTTTAAAAAGTAGCTTTTTTTTCTTTTTTTTCTTTTTTAATTAAAAATATCTTTATTATTTAGGTTTTTTTTAAACCTTTATTCACTAAACCTTTTATTTTATTTATTTATTTATTTACTCTAAAGGGTATAGAGCCCTTAGTTAGTACTTTATCTTAGTGACCTATATAGAAAAAACCTTAGAATAAAGGGGAAAACCTATATATAATAGTAAATATAAATATTAAAAAAGCTTAAGTTAAGCCTTAAGTAATGCTTATTATAAAAATTAATATATTACTAACTAAGCTTTAACTATAATTATTCAAAGAAGTTTAGTAAAAGGAATAAGTAATATATATAAAAAGGTATATAAAAATATATTAAATTTAAAAGGAAAGAGTAAGGACTTTATAGTTTAAAGTTAAGCTTTATTTAAAGCTAAGTTAGGTTATTAAAAGGGATATAATATATTAGCTATATATTATAGAATATAAAGTAATATAGAAAGGTATAGAAGGTTATAAAAGGTTATAGGTTATAATATAGCTATGCTATTAATTTAAAGGTATATTAATTACTAAATTAAGTAATTATTATATATTAAATTATTAAGAGTTATTAATTTAATAGATATTAAATATAAAATTAAGTTAAGCCTTAATAGTAAGTAATATAAATATAGTATAATAATAAAATAATAGTTATTAATTATTTAATTAAATTTAGTATATTAATAAATAATTTAATAAGTAATTTAAAACGCTACTCTTTTTTTATAAATAAAGAGAACTTTTTTAAGGGTTTTTTCTCTTTTTCTCTTTTTTTTTTTTTATATTTAATTAAAAAATTATAAATACCCCTTTCTCTTTTAAAATTTAATATAAGGCTATTTTAGTCTCTATATTAAAGTTAATTTAAACCTTTAATATTATATTAATTTTAAATAGTAAAGAAAATAATTAATTAATTAAAAGTTAAAGGCCCTTTAATAAGTATTTAGTCTCTCTTTATATCTATTTAAACTTTAACTTTAATTTATATAAAGTATAAAGTAAGTATTTTTATACTTCTTTTACTTTATTAAAATAAAAGATTTTAATATTTATTATTATAATTAATTTAATAAATATTTAATATAGATTTATAGTAAGGCTACTATAGTTAATTTAAATTTTAAATATTAGTTTAAACTATTTTAAATATATATAGCTTAGTAAATTATATTTAATAAGTTTAAAGTTTAATATAAAGTTAAATTAAATATTAATTAAAGTAGGCTTTATTTAATATAGCAGTAGTTTATAATATAATATAAAAAGTTATAAACTTTTAAGCTTAATATAACTTAAGTAATTCTATAGTGTTTAATATAAATTTAACTTAATTCTTTAATAAAAGTATATTAATAACTAATATTATATAATATAATTTATATAGTTATTTAGTAAATAGTTAAGCGCTTTATTAATATTAAGTTAGCTTTAATATAAGGTTTAAGTTAAGCCTTTATTATAATTATTAACTATAATAGTATTTTTAAGTATAAAATATTAGTTTATATAAATTAAATTATTTATTTATTAAAGTAATAAAATAATTAAATAAAATAGTCTTCAGTAGAAATAAATAAAGCCTATATTAGCTTTAAAGGAATAATAAAAGAGTTTAAAAATAAAGAGAGAGAGGATAATAATAATAATAATAAAGTAAAGAGAGAAAGAGTTTAAAAAAGGGGCTATAGTAAAAGAGATATAGAGATATATAGGTAGCTTTATAGTTAGCTTTATAGCTAATAAGTTTAGATTTTTTTATTTTTTTTTATTTTTTTTTTTATTTCTTTTTTTTTATTTTTTTTTATTTTTTTTTTTTTTTTATAAATA
>SRPY01000248.1:0-40959 GCA_018360145.1 Claviceps africana | reverse complement strand
ACACTTTAAATAAATAAAAAAAATATAGAAAATATAAAATATAAAATATAATTAATTATAAATATTAAATAAAAATAAAATAAAAAGGGATTCTATAAATAAAGAGTAAAAGTAAATTATTTATAACTTATTTAATATTTATTAAGTAAGCTATAAACTTATCTATATAGGAAACTTTAAAATAAAGAAAAAAACCTATATATAATTAATAAAGAATTATTTATTCCTTTCTTTATTTAGCCCTTTAAGCCTTTCTCTTTTAAGTCTTTTTAAATTAAGTCTTTTAATTTTAGCCTTTTTTAAAGTAAGCTAAGCTTTTAAAAGCTTTATTTCTTTATCCTTTACTTTAAGGCTATTTCTTTAAATAAAGGGTCTTTAAGAAGTAAAGGCTTTTTAAGGGGTTCTTAGATATATTAGTAATTAATAATAAATTATAAATAATTAAAAAAAGAGAAAAGAAATAACTTACTTTATAAATTTAGAAGATAATACTAAAGTAGCTTAAATATTTTAATATCCCTTATTTAAGCTTAATAATTAATTATTAAATAAAATAAAAGGGCTAGGAATAGGGCTTAATAGAAAGCTAAAGCTTATATTAAAGCTATTCTCCTCTATATTTAATAAAATAGTAGCTAAAGCTTTTTTATATTTATATTACTCTATAAAAATTAGTAAATAATTAGTAAAAAATAAATTAAAAATAAATTATTACTTACTTTCTCTTTTAAATCTTATTAAGAACCTCCCCTCTATTAAATTATTTTAATAGCTAACCTAGGTATTAAAAGATATAGTAACCTTAACTTTAGCTAATAAATTTTAATTATAGTATTTATTTTTATATAAAATATTAATATAATAAGTAAAATAATAAATAAAGTATTAAAAATTACTTATATTTAAAGGACTTTAAGTAAAGAAGAATACCGCCTACTATAGTTATATAATATCTTATAAAGCTGCTTAATATAATTTAAGTAGCTTATATAGTTATTCTATTAAATATCTTATATTTCTAAGTAACCTTTATAAAGTTTAAAAGCTATAACTTTTTATTTTTTATACTATATTTACTTAAAAAGCTTTAAAAAGTCTAAAATAAGTTAATAATTAATTAAAAACTTAATAATAATAAACTTATATATAGCTAATAAATTTAAAGCTTTATAAAAGCTAAAAAAAGAGAAATAGTTTAGTAAATCTATTATAGTTTACTATAAAGAGATATTATTATACTCTTTAATAAATTAAATTATTTACTTTATAATAAATTAGTAATAAATTATAAATAAAAAATAAATTATTTACTTATAAATACCTTTAGTAAAGTAAATATAGTAAAGGTAAATAGATCTATTGCTATATTAAGTAAGGTCTTAATATTAAGGATTAATATTAATAGTAAAATATTTTAAAAAGCCTATAAAAATTAATATAAATACTAAAAAAGTTATTAAAAATCACTTACTATTAATATAAGCTATATCTTAGTTTAAGGTAATGTTATAAAGGCCTTAGTTATAAATATAGTACTACTAAAGTTAAATATTATATATATATTCTAAGTAATAAAAAACCTTAGAAAATATAGTATAATAAGTAACGTTACTTTATACATTAATTATAATATAAACTAAGGGAATAACTAAAAGAATTAGTAATAAATTAGCAATATATTATAAAAGAAATATACTTAATTAAGCCTTAGTATTATAAATACTCTAAATAATTTCCTTTATTTCTAAGTCCTTTAAATACTTAAAATTTATATTAACTTAAAAGGTTTTAAAGTTAGACTTTTTAAAGAGCTTAGCTTACTCTTTAAAAAATATAGCTATTAATAAATTAATATTATTATCTTTAAAGATCTATATATATTAAAAAAACATTAGTAATAAATTAAAAAAATATAGAAAATTACTTACTTAGTTACTATTATCTTTATACTTAAAAAGATATTTAAAGTAAGCACTTAACCTAAAAAATCTAAGTAAATAATAAATTAACTTATACTTTTTAAGAAAGTATCTTAATTTACTATTATTAGCTAAGCTTAAATATAACTAAGTAATTAATTATATATTAAATTTCTATAGTAATTCTTTAAAAGCTAAAGAATTTAACTATAAATTTAAAAGAAAATTAGCTTTTATTATAATAATAGAATATTATTTATTTATTTAAAAAATCTAGCTTTCTTTCCTTTCTTTATAATATACTTAGTAATTAATTAAAAATGTATTTAAGTGTTTTTTTTAGTAGAGAAGGAGGGTGTTTATAAGTATTTATTAACTTAATTATAATATAAAGAATAATATTATTCTTAAAGATTATAAAGTTAAAAAGTATATTATAATTTACACTTTAAATTTAACCTTTTTTAAAGTATAAATAAGTAATATCTATAAGAAATTAGTAATTACTTTATAATAAATAAAAAAAGAAATAAAAAAAAAATTTACTTACTATATTTTAGCTTTCTATATATATTAAGTGTAATAAAATAGTAAAACTTATTAGTTTATACTAAGTTTAGGTTATTAATTAATTATTTTATAATAGAAATAAAAGGCTAAAATTCTAAAGGAATTAAAAAGCTTTAATAACTATTATAATATTAAGATATATTTATATATTATATAAAATACATTTTATCTATAGTTATAACCTAAGTTTAATTAATAAAAAATCCTTTATAAATTTAATAAAAAGTAATATAACTTATATTATAGTTTAACTTAATAATTTAAGGCTTATAAAGTAGGGAATTTAAAAGATTTATTGCTTTTATATAAGATATTTTTCTTATATAAATAGAAAGTTATATATAAATTTAACTAAATAAATTAGTAAAAAATAGAAAATAAAATATAAAGAAAACACTTATAATAATACTCTTCTTTCTATAAAAGAAATATATAATTTATTAAAAATCTTTTACTACTACTTTTAATATAAAGAAGTTACTTTATTATAAGCCTAATTTTTAAGTTATAAATCTAAGTGCTTATAATATTTAATTCTAAAATATTTATAATAAAAAATATTAACTAAAATAGACTTTAAAAAGGTAAAAGTTATTAAAAAGCTTAGCTTAAATACTCTTAATAAATATTAAATCTATTAAAAATTAATTATTTTCTTAAAAAAATTTATATAAAAAACTTACTACAGTCTAAGGCTTTATATATTAATTTAAATTTAACCCCTTAGTAAAAACTATATATATATAGCTAAAATTAGAGGTTTTTAGTTAGTTTAAAATAAAGGGTAAAAAATTAATTATTATTATAATAATTATACTTTTTTAAATAAATATCTATTTAAACTATAAAGGATTTATTAATAAAATAATAAGTATAGAAATATTTCTATTAAGCTTATTATTTTTAGAAATATCCTATAAAAATTAATAAATATATAAATAATTATAAATTATAAAATATATATCTCTTTAAATTTTAATAAAGTAGGAGAAGTTAGGTTAAATATAAAGTCTTCCTTAATCTCTCTCTAATTTACCCTATATAAAAAAGAAGAATCCTAATAAATAAACTTAAATATAATAAATTAATAATTGTTTTTTAAAGGTTTTTCATTTTTATAATATTTTTTTCTAATTTTTTCTGATTTTTTCTAATTTTTTCTGATTTTTTTTAATTTATTCTAAGTTTTTTTAATTTTTCTGATTTTTTTTTAATAAAAAGGGTAGTATTACTATAATAAAAATTAATTAAGGATTAATTAAGAAGTTTAGTAGTAAAGTGATTTTTTTTCTAGATTTTTTTAGAGATTTTTAAATAAATAAAATAAAGGTTATATAATAAGTTAAGAATATTATTATAAAGGCTAATATATAATTAATTATAAATAACTTCTTTTATTATATATATATAAAAGTTTTTTATAAGTCTATAGAATATATATATATATATATAGGTATAGGCATAGGCGTAGGCGCTCTAGTTATATAAGTAATTAATTATTAATCCATTATCTATTAATTAACAGTTAAGACCTAATCTAAGAGTTGTTGTGGGTCTGGATGGCCTGGCCCCACAACAACTCTCGGATTAGCTAGTTGAACAACTCTGGGTTTATCTATAGCCTCCTCTCTATGCCATTGACATGTATCTTGTCCGGGATCGAAAATGCGCCAGAGTATATTTTCTTTTACTCCAAAACACCATCGCATCCCACATCAGTCACTCAACCATGGTACGGTCCCTTTCCAAGGAAATGAATACTACCCGCTAGACCTCTTCTCATACCAAATTCAAAGACGCAAAAAAAAGAAAAGAAAGAAAAGAAAGAAAGAAAGAAAAGAAAGAAAGAAAGAAAGAAAGAAAGAAAAGGAAAAAGGAAAAGAGCGACGCAGAAAAAAAAACCATACAACCCAATGCTAACAGACACAGGCCCCCCTCCCGCCCCCCCAGTCCAAATCCGCCCGCACCCTCCGATCCCAAAGAATCACCGGCCAAATCCATCCCCTCCTCCCCTCCAAGATCTTCCGTCCAGACGCCCACGTGACGGATGACTTCCTCTCCACCAAGCGCGACAAGCGCATCATGAAGCACTCGGCCTTCGTGTCCCGCATCACGAAGCCCCCCCGCGTCACAAAGTCCTCCGCCACCACGGGTAGCAGCCGCCGACGGCCCGGCAACAAGCTCAAGACGTCGCTCGAGGGGCTGGCGGACGCGCTTCCCGAGATGCGCCCTGGGGAAGGGGGTGAGGAGGTCCTCGCGGGCAGGATCCGGCACAGGAGTCTGCCGAGCAAGAAGGGGGCGTTGAGGAGGAAGGAGAGGCTTGTGAAGGGGGAGATGCAGAGGTTCGCCGTCAGTATGGCGGCGTTGGCGACGGGGAGGGGCGCCGCGACGGGCGGCGATGCAGCTTCTGCGGAGGAGGTACGGGTACCGGAGAAGGAGTCTGGTGCGCCGGCTGCGGCGGTGCCTCCGGGCGCTACTGCAAATCGGTGGGCCGCGTTACGGGGGTATATATCGTCTACGATGGAGCAGAATCCGGCATTCTCAGGCAGGTAGACGAGCAAGATCCACGAGCGAGTTCATGGGGAGTGTGTGAGGGAGTCCATGAGGGAGGCCCATGAGGGAGGCCCATGCTATCAGTTTTGCAGTTGTTCGCTTGTTCTGCATGGTAAAAGACATGTCTGATGAACAGATGAGGATGGTCATATTAGTCCAGGCTTCAACCCATCCGCAGGTTTGTACGCAAGGCAAGGTGGCAACGGACGGAGTTCATGGCGTTTTGGAACGGTCGAGTACACCGAGGAATGACACCAAAAAATAAAAAATAAAATAAAATGTTTTATAGACCCTGAGCACGATGCCATCATGGTAGACATTACGTCTACGGCCTCAACGGAACCCTCCCCCCCACCCCCTTTTTTTTTGGTTTTGTGCGCTCCTTCGTTTTTTGCTCTCGCGCCCACCACCCGAAAGAGGCAACAATAGCCAAGTTCCATATTGTTGTTCTTTTCGGCATCACAACGCCACTAGACATGAAAAAAGGCCTGTCTCGTGTCTGGTCCGACGTAAAGCAGACCACTCTACCTATGACCACGACGCCGTCTTTCTGAATCATCACGACGTAAAGCGTCCTCCATAGTACTCAACGCACATCATCAAGGAGCACTACGCGTTGCATTTCTTGAGAAAACCAATCGCACAGAGGAAGAAAATAAACCCCGAAAAGAAGAAAGCGAGAATGGGGAGAAGAGAAGTACACGCAGAAGCAGGCTGAATCGCTAGTATAGAATAGGGATGCGTCAAATCGGTTCTGAAAAAATGCAAAGAAGGGAGAGACAAAAGAGAAAAGAAAAAGAGAACAGAAATTTACGCCTCGCCCCCCCGCCCCAAAAGACTGCCGGAGAGTACAACACAGTCACTGGTCATGTGTTCTCACAGGCTCATTCGACGCGGCTGCAAGGGTTTGTTGGTTGGTCGACGCGAACTGAAACCCTATTCCAGGGTCGACTTGATGCATTTCTTGGCCCGCACTGCAGTGCCAAGTTCGGCTTCGCGCGCACGGTAGACTGGTGAGGATTCCGAAGTTTTGTGACTATGCTGACATGGAAATTCATGGATTCGGAGAGACATGGCAAGAGATGTATTTCGAGTTGAACGACATGTCTCCACTCCGCTGGCATCTGAACTCTGGTGATTCGATGAGGTGCTGCATGATCCAGAGCCCCCGGTTGTGGGTGTTGGCACAACCTTGGATGCCGTCGTCTCCACATTTCCTGCTCGTCCACAACATCTGGATTGAATTCGAGAGAGGGCCTTGTGACGGACAGAACGTGGTGGCGGCATGGATTGCTCCTTCACATTGGTTTCGTCTTGCTCCATGTCCATCATGCGTGACATGTCATCGAATGTGGAAGAGTTACCATACCGAGCCGAGCTCTACTCAATTCGCGGTGGCGTCTTGTTGTTGGTAAAGGGGCTGGCGCTCCGCCTGACATGGTGTCGCAGGCATAAGCAGTCTATCATGGAGGTGTCTAGCATGGAAGAGCCTAATAAACAGAAAAATGACTTACGATCGTCTCCGTTCGCCTTCCTTGCGAAGACTCTCGATAATACGCATCATTTCTTTCCGACCGCCGTTGCTATCGACCACTTTTCCCGCCATACTCATGGATACCTTTTCTCGAGCATTCGCGCTTAGCAGACGCTTGACGAGAAGGTGCCGCATTAGGAGACAGACGAAGACGCCGCAGTCGCTGCCGTTTTCCTGCTGGGGAGAGTCATCGAGGTTGACGAACCGCAGGGGTCTGCCGCATATCTCGCTCATCCTTCGAGTCGCAAGGTTGGCCTCCGCATAGTTGGCCCCTCCTAATGAGTCGTAATGAAAAGCAATACCATCGAGGATTGATACCAGTAAAAGTGACCAATGACTCCCTCCCTCAGCAACGCTGACATTGCGATTGTCGTTGATGGGAAGGAATACATGGGTGACTCGGGAAAAATCTGGCAGCGCGGAACGTATGTGGCGCATGTCAGGCTCCTTCATGAGAAGGAAGGTCATGCTGGGTCGTAATAGTATGATTCGCGCCTGAGGATAGCGAGGTAGTGTTTCTCGTTCCAGATATTCCTCCCAAAAAGCAATGTTGTTGTCCGTGAGCCAGTCATTCTTAAGCGATTTGATATCCTCCACGGTTAACAATACATCATAATAGCTGAGATAGGCCTTTTCTGGTGAAAGCTGCAAGACAGAGGCAAAAAATGCGAGTTAGCAAACGGGGTCTCTCGACTTGATCAGTCATCAGACCAGCTTATGGCCACGCGGAGAATGTACAACAAAGACGAAGAAGCAGATAGTGGCCAAAGAAGGATAAATTTCAAGCACGAGACACGCAACATGCAGGTGCGTGGCATGTGTGGTTTTGACAGTCAAGAACGTTGGTGGGCGTCGTCTTCCCCATGGGAACGAATGCAGGTCTCACGTACCGAATCACCAAAATGGCGGGCCATGCGTTGGCGGAACGGCATTTTTCCTTGGCCAAGTCGTGTGCTTGCTTGCTGACGGTTTCGTCTCTGCGGCCTGCGGTCTGCGGTCGTCGGTCGACCGTCTGCGGTCTGCGTGCGTTTTCACGCTGCCCTCGAGTGTAAAAGAGAGCTCGGAAGAAGAAACCTCGGCCGAAGCTGGAATTGCTGTGTCGCCTCAGGCGACAGAGGACTGGCCGTGAAAGAGGAGCTGCTATCGGAAAATCGAGCGAGAGAAAGGGAAGAAGTGAAGAAACAGGGCAGAAGTAAATCGGGTCCGATTGGCGATGCTGGTGTCTGGAAAGCGGGGCCCACAAGGCTATGTCTGTCTGGTCTGGGTCTGGCCGCTTCAATGTTCGTTGGAAACAAGCACCTGTGACGTTGACAGCACACACGGCCAGGCTTGCTTGGGGGAGCTTGGCTAGCTAGAGTCGGGGCGGGGCTCAGCGTCACCGCGCGTCTCTGGCCAGACCAGATACAGCCTTGAGTAGCACTGATGGGCTGCAGACCAGACTAGAGACTGACGTTGGTCGCGCCAGGCTGTTGCTGATTGATCGCAACAACCGCGTAAATTGCCATGCAGGTGCCGCGTGTCGTCGCGTTAGGTTGCGGGGTCACATGATGGCAACTTATTCTTTTGATGGAACATCCGATGGCATTAAATGCCGAGATGTGGCTGCATCTGCAGATTCGCGTCACGCGTCCTGCTGACCCGCGATTCCGAGTGATCCACAGCATCCCCCGCACATGGCAAGATGAACAAGACGCTGCCAATACCTAGGTACCTACTTACTTCTAGGACCATTCCAGTCTGACCAAGCAAGATGCTGCGCATTTGAGTAGCTTTGTGTATAGCAATCTACGAGCTAAAATAGGTACATATTGCATGTACATGGTGATTGACGTGTTCGCTTCCCGAGCAAAGTATGCACTGTGGCATTGGCTTCATATCAAGACAATAAAATCTCCTTTGAAATCCCATACGCGTGAGAGCGAAAGTCGCTGGCGTGCTGCGAACAAATCATGAACTTGACGTCAAGCAAGCGGCATCCCCATTCAGCACCTCATCATGCAGCGTATTCAGTGTAGAAGAAGCATGGGCATAGGAAGCGGCCCGTGCAGAAACCGTTTGTCTCAACTGCCTCATCAATCGGTCCCTCTTTGCCCTGTTCCTCTCTGCAGACTTCACCAAATCCAGTGCAGTCTTGGAAAAGTTGTCCGTGTCCTCCGTTGCGAGCCGAGTAACTGTATAACGCTCTCTCTCGAAGCGAAACTGGATCTTTTCCACGCAATGGTTTCCAGCTTTGGCATATGTGTCGGCAATCTTAGTGATGCACTCCTTCTTAGAATCAAGATGTTGCATACATGCCTAGCGTACGTTGGTCAGATGTTACAACCTTTTTCATCACCATAAGGCCTCCTCACTTACATCAACCAACTCGTGGAGCCGTCGCCTTCCTTGATCAGCAGGAGCGCTGAACAGCGCCTTGGTCTGGCCATTGACGATCCGACGCTTGAGATGCTCCTTTTTGAGCTCGGATAATATTGACCGCCTCGGTCCAGGACGATCTCTGGGTCCGAATGTCGAGGCAGCTTTTGGAGGGTCAGTTTCAAGGGCTACCGAGAAGTTTGACTGCTGTTGCGTATTTTTATTTGATCGTGTTGACTCATGTCGGCCTGCATTCGACACTCGCCGCTGAAGGCAATCTCTGTGACCTGTACCTCTCCACGCATCATGCACCGGAAATTCCGTTGGCATTGAATTGACGATATTTTTATCACAACGTGAGATGCGGATTGGACTTCCCCGCCCGCTGATGCTGATATGTCGAATCGGCCGTCTTGCGGCGAGATTAAGCTTCCTGTCATCAGTACGTTTGCTTGTGCTGGAGGTTTTACCATTCTGATCATATACAGCCGTCATTGCATCATCAGGACAAGCCAGCCCACTCAATGCTGGAATGTTGTGCTGCTGGACAGAGAGCTGAGCTTCGCCTCGAGGTTGTTGTTTCTCCGCGAAACACTCCTCATCGTTCATCTTTTCAATCTGGAGCGAGGCCGATAAGACTTCTCGTGGGGTGGAGTCTTTGGTGACGGGTGCATAACGTTTGGCTTCGTTGTCTTGCATCTCAGTTGAAACCGTCGGCGGCGTGCAAGGCGAATTGCTTTCGGACACTCGAGTTTTGGCAACGGATGAGGTTGGGCACTCTGACTGACTTCCTGCCTCTATTTCTTCAGAAATATCCACTATGTTTACTTTCTGAGAATTGAACGACATGTACGCTGAGTCATCTTGTATAGATCCCTTCATGTTATTTGGTGGATGCTGATTGAGCGTCTTTACGCTATTTTCGTGCATAGCAGCCTTTATCTCGATAGGCGATGACTGACGCCTCGTCGTGGGCAAGCACTCAGCAGTTGCTACCAATGCATCGCAAGCAGACGGCTCCGCAGCCTCTTCCTGCTGCGCGATATTTTTCAACAGGACAGGCGACGGTTTGAGGTCTTTCCGCGAAGAATTTAGGCAATTCCTTTTGCGTGCTGGCTTCTTCACGACATCTTTCACCTCTTGAGTGTCATCGTCGAACCGAAGAGGTGATTTCGGGCGCTGTTTTCTCTTTCTCTTTTGTTTCTTTCCGTCATTCGCGACATGAATCGTTTCCAGTATAGCTCCTTCGTCATGGACAAGAGAATCTGCCGCGCCATCCAAAGAAATGAAAACATTTTCCGGATTGATAACGGCAGAAGGTGGGACTCGGGAATCACTCCCTTGTGCAGCAGATCCAACATTAACGACATCAACATCTATTGCTCTTGCAGACTCAGCAGGGGCAGAATTGTTGCAGGTTTCTTCCCACAAAATCTGGACAGATTCATGGATGGGAATTGTGCCGGATTTGTTATTATTCATCAATACCGGTTGTGAAGGTGTTTGGCAAACGCTTTCATCCACCGAAACCCTGTCTGCGAAATCACGATGCGAAGAGGTGCCTAGGCTCTTGGAAAGGCGGCTTTCTGACATGGGAGAGCTTCGGAGAACAGTAGTAGCAGTTTCGGAAAAATCGAGAATCATAGGAGCCTGTCGTTGCTGTTCGAGTAACGGATCGTGGATCAAGTCCCTGGGAAGAGGCAATGTGTCTGGAAGCGCATCCTTTCCTGAGGCCGGACTGGAAAAAATATCGTCTATACCAAAGTAGCGGTAGGAATCTTTGGATGGGCCGCCAGATGACACAGAAGAACTTCGTCGAGCGCCAGAGCCAGTATCTGACCATGAAAATCCTTTGGTAATGGTAGTGTTGGACACGGCCTGCGTACCAGCCAGCTGATCTAGATCGCCGTCGTCTAGATCATCTTCAAATACATCAGAGCCAAACTCCCCACGAAAAGGTTGCTTTTCATCACAATTTCGGGGGTTGTGCTTGCCAGGCGGGCTGGCTGGGGCATCAGGACGGGTTGGTGTGGTGTCGAGCTCGCCTAGTTTAGTTGTCTGTCTCAGTTGGCGTTGCCTCGTTGGTGTTGTCTTGACCAAACTCCGAGTGTTTTTTCGAGGCATCGTGCGTGCGTTTTCTAGTTTTCTTTTTCTTTTTTTTTTTTATAAAAAGGGGCACGAAGAAAGAAAGATGAGGCTTCTGTCCCGACATGGCATGGACTCAGCTTTCATGGGCTTCTCCGATTCTGCAGGAAAGGACGACGCAAAACAACGCCAAGTAACCCACTGTCTGGTCGAACAAGACCAGTGCAGAAGGAAGGAGCGACAATGTACGTGTTGCATTCCTGGAGAGATCTCGTCACCATGGTCATTACGTCTGTTCTTTCCACAACTGGTAACTTGCCACTTGGGAAGGAGCAATGATGATTTTGTGGAGTCGGGTGACAAGAACAGATGTCTATCTGCCAACGGTTTCTGCCTTGGACTCGGATCGGCGACCACGCCGCTTGTCAGGGCGCGAAACTGATCAGGTGCACGCATCGGCCATCAATGATGATGTGAAGCCATCTGGCGCCAGGGCTAAGCAAGAACTATTCCTTGTACAGGAACGACGAAACTTGTCTGCCTCTAAGCACCTATAGGTACAATGCACTTACCTACCTACTTCTTACCTACTTCTTAGGTACTAACCGTTAATTTTTCCGGCCCAGCGAAACCATGGGAAAACTGCCTAGGTAGGTCTCCGGCTAACGAGGGCAGCAAAGAAGCTGATCGTTGACGCGTCTATCAGCTCCGGGAGCTCGGCTGCAATTTTTCAGTCGCAGCGATGGTCCGTTAAGTAGCAGCCAAAATCCCACCTACCGAAACAGATTCAGACTCCCAACTTGCTCCCATCGTCCACTCACTATCGGTTGTGTCCCATCAGACTACAGTTCGAAGCTGACCAGATATCGCAATACACTTCACACTACTTGGCCATTCCGTTGCACTTGATTTCGTCATGTCGACTTGCTCGCCCCCCAACCGGTCTTGTTCGACGGAGTCTGCCGTCCCCAAAACTAGGCCAGAGCGATTACTACAGGCGGCTGCGGATGCCACCACCGTCCTGTACCTTGCGTATGGCTCCAACATGTGTGCCAAGACGTTCCTCGACACTAGAGGCATCTGCCCCCTATCGCAGGTCAATGTCTCGGCGCCTAGTATTCGGCTTACCTTTGACTTGCCTGGAATTCCGTATCGGGAGCCATGCTTCGCGAACGTGGTGTTCCGCAATGTGCCAGAAAAGAAAAGGGAGGAAGGAGGCAAATTTGTCCACCAAGATATGGAGTGGGACGGCGGCCTCATCGGGGTCGTGTACGAAGTAACACAGGGGGACTATCGAAAAATCCTGCGTACGGAAGGCGGCGGATCTGGCTACAAGGAGATTGTCGTTCCGTGCTATCCAATCGGCCCCAAAGAGACCTGTCCCGCCGAGGGCCCGAAGCTGTTCCATGCAAGAACACTGCATCATACGTCCAGCGGAGACGATGAGTCGAAGGCAAAGAATTGGCTAAAGCAACTCCCGGATGGACGACAGAGACCGGATCCCAGCTACGCGCAGGCCAGCTTGCGCTATCTGAAACTTTTGCGCGCGGGCGGAGAAGAGCATGACTTGCCGGCCAGTTATCGCCGTTACCTCGACTCTCTGCATGCGTACGCTGCAACACGATGGAGCCAAATGGCTGGGAGATATGTCTTCATTTTTTGCTGGGCGCCTCTATTCGTCTCCTCCTTCATAGCGATAGGTACTCTGGCGGACGAGACGGGGAAGCTGCCCTCATGGCTGGCTCGAGGAGTGGCCGTGCTGTTCGGTCTCATGTGGCTGTCTTATGATGTGGTTTTCAAGCCCGCTTTTGGAGATGGAGAGAGGACGGAGGGGCATCGGTTAAGCGATGCATTGCTGTCATGACCAACTCACTAGAACCTTACTGTTAATCATTACGAGCATCTTTACACTATTATACTATTGATTGCTCTTGGCAGCTTTCACCGCCTACCTGATTGGTTCATGTTATGTCATGGCCCGCCCATGTGCTGAAACCGTTACGCCACCGCTGCCTGCCAGCTGCCCGCCGCATGCTACCAACTTGGTCTGGTCTGGGCCTGTCAGAATAAGCGCTCTCATCCACGATGGAAGGAGGCACAAGGGCGCCGAGACAATGATACAGGCTTAACATGTACATATATAAGGGGCCAATGCGCCACCACTCCATAGTCTGAATCTAAGGCAACCTTGTACTGTAGAATACACATGTCAACAGGGCCAACACCGCAACGCGGCCTAGACGACATCGTCGCATCGTCGCATCGCCATCTTGCCTATCCTCCTCCTAGCCTCTAGACTGCTTGCCAGACGTATCATGGCAAGCCCGGCAGATAAGCCCATCGACTTCTCCCTCGGCTGCCCCTCCCCGTCGCTCTTCCCCTCCTACCACCTGCTGCAAGGCGCTTCGTCCATCGTGTACTCTGCCGAAAAATGCCCAGACACTCTCGTCTACGGACCCGACGCGGGCTACGCGCCCCTTAGAGCCAGAATCGCAGCTTGGCTACGCCACGTCTACAGCCCGGATGAGGATTCGGGCGCTGTCTCCGCCGAGCGCATCTGCATCACAAGCGGCGCATCGGCCAACCTGGCCAACATCCTGACCAAGTTCACGGAACCAGGCTATACGAGGGCGATATGGATGGTCGAGCCGTGCTACTTCCTGGCCTGCCCCATCTTCACCGACGCGGGCTTCGAGGGCCGTCTGCGCGGGGTGCCAGAAGACGAGCAAGGGCTGGACATTGACTTCTTGCGCTCGGCTCTGAGGGGCATGGAAGGAGACAATGGGCGGCCGCATCCGAGCAGGCCGACCTTGAAGACGCATCAGCGGTATCCCAAACTGTACAAGCACGTTATTTACGCCGTGCCAACGTTTTCGAATCCAAGCGGCAAGACCATGTCGTTGCGACGGAGACGGCAACTCGTGCTTCTCGCACGAGAATGTGATGCCTTGGTCATTACGGATGATGTGTACGATGTGCTTCGCTGGCCGGAGCGGCCCGGTGCCAAATCATCGGAACTCGGTCCTATTCCGCCGAGGATCGTCGACATTGATCGTCTGCTCGATGGCGGGCCCAGGGATGACTGGGGAAACGCCGTCAGCAACGGCTCTTTCTCCAAGCTAATTGCTCCCGGCGTCAGGACGGGTTGGGCCGAAGGAACCCCTTCATTTGCACTGGCTTTGTCGACAGTAGGGGCCACAAGATCCGGAGGCAGCCCCTCGCACTTCACGGCCTCGTTGATTGATGAAATGATGGCATCGGGCGCTTTCCAGGCGCATCTCGCCGACATCATCATCCCGACGTATCGATCTCGGTTCAACGCCATGCGGGACGCTATCAACATGCATCTCATTCCACTGGGCTTCAGCGAATCAACAAAGCTGCCGTATGAGATGTCCTGTGAAGACGGCACGAGTATCCGCCAGACGCATGCCGTGGCTGCGGGTGGTTTTTTCACATACCTGACCCTCCCTCCTGATTTCCCGCTTTCTGTGACGGATTTGGCGGCGCGAGCGCTGGACAAGTACAATGTGAAGGTTGTCATTGGCATGAACATGGTCGTCGAGGGCGACCAAGGCAGCAGAGAGCGTGCCGCTGCAGGCTTTGGGAACGGCATACGATTGTGCTGGGCTTGGCATACGAATGACGATATTATCGAGGGAATCAAAAGGCTCGAGGCACTTGTTCGAGAGATGAGGGGCGGCATGGGATTATGAGCGGGACGGGAGTAACGGGTGGCTTGTTGACTGGCTCTAGCAACATGTTGATGGAGTTAACAGATCATCGTCCCTTCACGAAGTCCTCGGCGCGGGGTCCGCGGGGTCTGAAAACTCGAGGTTTCAATGCAGCAAAGATTTTAGAGCATCCCCTGTTGGTAGATGGGCCAGATTCGAACTGCCTTTGGTAGGCGAGTACACAGCCCATGTGGGTATGTCCTTATCTGGGTCAAACACTTTACCACCTCGTCCGTGACGATGCTTACGTGGTCGGCCTGGAGGTATTACAGACGCGTTGTATTCGGAGCTGTCGACGGACGATGTTGGCTCGCCATCCCACGGCGAGGCGGGCAGTACTATACGACCACATGTCGGCCGTCAAGAGAGCGGAAGGATTTCTCGTTGCGCTGTATCGCATGCATATCTGGTCCCGATTCCTGTGTATTCATCCAAGGAACGATTCTTGTCTGCATAATATGCATGGTCTGGCACATAACTTGGCGATCGACACTGCTCCCAAGAATCTTCGTCCGGCGGCGTCACCTTCGCACACGCTCAGCATGTACCACCCGAACCTGTAAATTCACCCCTCGCCATTATAGGATAATGCCGCTGAGACGTGTACGGACCGGGCTGCTCAAGACGAATGCCGAGCGCTACACTTCATCTATCACATCAATTCTACTACTTCGCGATATTGGGCTCGGCCTCGTCGGGCTCGTATCCGCATCGAGCATGGCGATGCGTACCGCCAGAAGAGGCGCTTGCATGTGCCCCTATGTCTTTTTCACACGCCTGCCCCCCTGGTCTCGGTGGCATGCTGTCAAGACGCACTAAAAGAGAGAATCAAATCGGCACGTGCACTTGGTAAATAAAATATAGCCTCAAACTCACCGCATGAACGGGGATGGATCTCGGCCGAGTCCATCTAGATGCCGGGTATAACGACGGCGGTTCGAAGTTGGGTGGGCTTCTGGGAGAGCCGCAGGGCGCCGCAATTGGAAGCCTGTGGTTGCTGCCGTATGTGAGCTCATTCCCCGAGTCCCCGGAGGAGAAGGCCGTGCTGGATCTACCTCGGCTGGATGGATGTCGGGAGACAGCAGTTGGGACGGAAATGCGGCAGGCAAAGATGGACGCTTCTGACATTGGTCATGGATCTCCCCTGGCTATCCGAGGGGCCTCGGCGCACAGGCATGTGGGTGGGACAAGGCCCCGGAGCGCAAGCCTCGGAGTGCAAAGTGCCAAGGCGGCTGCATCGTGAGGGTTGGGGATCCAGGTTTCTTCCTGAAGAGCCAGACCAGACAAGTCGCGCCGCTCCAATGTGCCTGGATTTCCATGTGACAGTGGTGGGCGCTGGTGCAGGGGGTGCCGGGGGGGGGTTGCAGCAGGAAGTGCAGGGGTTGCAGGGCTGTCCCAACAAGCCCATTGACGTCTGGTCTGGTCTGGTCTGGTCGCTCCACGCCGCCCCGCCCCGCGCCCCGTACATGCATGCGTTGGGAGGGGCCCATCAATGCCGCCTTGGGCAAGCGGTGAACTGTTGAGCTACCTAGGCTCAGACGCTAGCACAGAGCTTCCCGAGGACCTAGGAGGGGTAAATCTGCCAGCTGCCTTGCACCACCTTCTTCAAATGACAACTTTGAGAAACATTCCCGGTCCCGGCTCGCTTTCACGTCAGCAGAAGACGTACAGACGTACAGACGTACAGACATACATATAATCGCAAGGGCTTTCGCCTCGTCTCGGGCAGCTGCAACTCCTGTGTCCTGTCAGTCGCATGCTGCGATTCCCAGCTCTGCGAGTCTCCGCCCATCTGAAGTGCTTGCCGTTCCATTCTCTACTCCACCCCTCGCCCGTGCGATTCTTTTCCGCAGCCTTCGCAGATATGACCGGCACAAGTCTCCTCGGCGGGCACGAGAAGAAGCACAAGGTGACCATTGTGGGCTCCGGCAATTGGTATGTGAGCGAGGACCGCGTCTCGCGCATCTTTCCCGCCCCGGGGCTTTGGCCAGTTGACAGAACATGACTGTGTCTCGCGGACCCGTCGGCTAATCCTCCTTCTCTTGTCCTTGTCCTTGTCTTGTAGGGGCTCTACCATTGCCAAAATCGTTGCCGAGAACACGAAGCAGCACAATGATCTCTTTGAGGAAAATGTCCAGATGTGGGTCTACGAGGAAGACGTCGTCATTGGGAAGGACTCGAAATACCATGACGCGGCTGTAGGCGACGAGCCTCAGAAGCTGACCTCCGTCATCAATCGACACCACGAGAACATCAAGTACCTGCCGGGCGTCACCCTCCCCTCCAATATAACCGCAAATCCTTCCCTCGTCGACGCCGTCAAGGACTCCTCCATTCTCATCTTCAACCTCCCGCACCAGTTCATTGCCAACGTCTGCAAGCAAATCGGCGGCCACATCTTGCCGTTTGCACGTGGCATAAGCTGCATCAAGGGCGTCAATGTCACTGACGACGGCATCAGCTTGTTCAGCGAGTGGATCGGCGACGGCCTGAACATCTACTGCGGCGCGTTGAGTGGAGCCAACATTGCCAGCGAAATCGCCGCCGAGAAATGGTCAGAGACCACCATTGCCTATGATCCTCCGCCCATGGACAACAGCAAAAATCCTTCACCGCGCTCGGGAAGCCCGAGCCCCGACATCACGGTGACGGATTTGCAGGACCTGTCGCACAGGGACTGCCGCGGGCGCACATCCAAGACTAAGCTCACTGCTCTCCCGGCCGAATACCCCCCCCTCGACCACGACTGCTTCCGTGCTCTTTTCCACCGCCCTTACTTCCATGTTCAGATGGTCTCTGATGTGGCCGGTGTCTCGCTGAGCGGAGCTCTGAAAAACATTGTAGCGTTGGCCGCGGGCTTCGTCGACGGTCGAGGCTGGGGCGACAACGCCAAGGCCGCCATTATGCGTATTGGCCTCATGGAAATGGTCAAATTCGGCAAGGAATTCTTTGGCGAGACGGTTCAGAGTCAGACGTTTACAGAGACGTCAGCTGGTGTTGCCGACTTGATCACATCATCCTCGGGCGGACGAAATTTCCGCTGCGCAAAGAAGGCTGTCGAGCAGGGCATCACAGTGGACGAAGTGGAGCAGAAGGATCTGAACGGCCAGAAGCTCCAGGGAACCACGACGGCATTTGAAGTGAACAGCTTTTTGAAGGCTCGTGGGCTAGAAATGGAATACCCCTTGTTTACCGCCGTAAATGACATTTTGCTTGGCAAGAAGGATGTTAATGATATCCCCAATTTGGTGGCAGCAGTTACGGACGGTGCGTGATCGATAGACTTTTGTGGGTTTTTTTTCTTCTACTGCCCACAGGTTTATCTCTTATCTGAAAGCATGTTGCGATCGTGGATTCTGATGCGTTACGCAGCGGAAAGAGCGGGAAGACCATCATTGTAGCATAACTCACAAGTGCAGTTGTTGGAGGCAATGGGGAATCAGGTGGAAAAGAGTGGGAGACAGAAAGCGTGGCTTGAGACTTGCGGGAATCCTTTGACGGCATGGAACCAGGGCTGGGCTATTTGCCCGGGCCGATTTTTTCTTGTTAGCCTCGACGTATTATTTTTTTATCTTCTTTAAGTAGAACAAGCATAGCAGTAGTGCTGTACATACGCCACAGGTAGAGGGGCGAAAGCTTTCTATGACGTTTCCACCGAGGGACCTTGGCTTGTCCAACGTGGCTTGTTTCGCCGGCGTGTCTTCCACAGTTGGGCTAGTCCGAGAAGACGGACGGGGATCTAGCGAGGCAGCAGCGGGCTGGTTTGAACTGTGGCTGAATGGGATGCAACGAAGGCGTTGGTTTCCGCGAGACACCATGGTGGGTGAATGAAGGCGGAGGAAGTGATAGGTGCCGCATACGAGTCAATCTGTACTTGGTCGCAGTCAAGAGTCATGCATGACGTCACTATGCAGTCCCGCCAGGGCTACATTGACCAATGCTGTCGCAGAAGTGACTCGTCCTAGCACAGCAGCATGTCCTTGGCAGATGCCACGTTTTCCAACGGGCAAGGCAAAGAAAGAGGGCGAGGTCAGAAACCCACAGATTCCGATCACGGCAAGATGCAGAACATTGGGTTGTTTTGGGCGTCGGGCGAAGCAACTAGCCTTGGTCCGAGGAGATCGACCACGGGCTAGCGCGTGGCTGTCGGGATGGGCGCCGGGGTGGTGAAAGAAGAAGGTGAATTGAAGGGGGAAAAAATGAGGCATTCATTCAGTCGCTGTGAGTGCTGTGAGTTGCCGTATGTGTGGGCCTCGGTTATGTCCCATGCCCTCTCGTGCGTTCACAAAGTCGCACATGTGGACCGATAATGCCCGGTCGGACCAAGGAGACGAGGCACGATCGCACCTGCCTGTTGGCGGTTGGACCAGTCGTCGGTGTCGGATCGAGACCTCACCACCTCCACCCTCGCCGAGCGTCGGAGGCTGCGGGAACAAAACAAAGTAGAACAGAGAAAAAAGAAAAAAAAAAGAAAAAAAAAAGTTGTCCATTCAGTTTGTGCTATCAGCCAACTCCTGCTGACGCTCTCCCTTCTCTCACCAGGTGCCGTTCTCTACTCCCTTCCTGCCCGTACTTCTACCTCGTCTTGCGCCCGGCCTACTCGATTCCGATGTCGACGTTTCCTTCAGAAGACTCCTCGTAACGGTCAGGCTCAACTCGAACCAAACAGCGGCCTGAGACTCTGGAGCTGGTCCCGGAGCTCATGTGGATCCCTGCACGGCTTGCATGTGGCAGCGTCCTAGGCACTCTGTCAACATTGACTCAACAGCTCGTCGCTGGCGTCGGGTATTTCTGGCGAGGGGCGCAGCAAAAGCGGCCCCTCTCCTTTCGCATCATGAGTCCAGGCACCATGACGTCCACTCAGGTGTATTTGTTACCGCTCAACGATGATGGCTCTCCCGATGTTGCGCGCGAATACATCTACATTGCTTCGTCGTCCCAGGACCCCATCACGCTGCGCTTTGCCATCGAGGGTACTTCATCCATTTGCCGCCATGGAAGCCTATGGGTCAACATCCCCGAAAAGGGCAAAGAGTTTCGACGTAATAGCTTCAGAGAATTCAAGTATGCCGCTCGCATCTCTCCGCAGCATTTCTCCTCGTAGCTCGAGGAAGCTGGGAATCCGCCGCATCTGTGCTAACATTCTCCCCAGGCTGACTCCCGACTTCAACCGTACCATTGAGATCTCGATCGAGATATACCAACCTGGAGCTTATGCGTTCTATACCACATACGCAGAGCTTCCCGGCCTTGAGCCACACCTGCGAGAGGAAACGTCCCGGGAGCCGGTGCAATTAAAAAAATCACCGCTTTACTACGTTGATGTTGCGCCTCGTCTGCAGTTAGACGGGTCACCTCTCCCATTGCCAGCGCTCTCCATCTTCTCCGTCATTAGCAAATTCATGGGCAGATATCCCACCGATTGGGAGAAGCACCTACGCGGAATCAGCGATCGAGGATACAACATGATTCACTTTACCCCTTTGCAAGTCCGAGGGTCCTCCAATTCTCCATACAGCCTGTATGACCAACTGGCCTGGGACCCTACATGTTTTCCTGCTGGAGAAGCAGATGTAAAGAAACTTGTCGATAGCTTGGAGAGCCGACATTCGTTACTGAGCTTGACTGACATCGTCCTCAACCACACTGCTCATAACTCAAAGTGGCTTGAGCAGCATCCGGAAGCTGGCTACAATTTGTCCACGGCGCCGTGGCTGGAGTCTGCCTACGTGCTGGACTCAAGGTTGCTAGAATTGAGTTCGAGTCTAGAATCACTTGGTCTTCCGACAAATCCCAAGTCATCAGAGGATCTCCTTTTGATCATGGATGCTATAAAAACACAGGTTCTTGCCGAGATTCGTCTGTGGGAATATTATGTTTTGGACGTCGAGAGAGACGCTGACGCCGCTGTGTCAGCTTGGACGAGTGCTCAAACAAGCACGCTGAAAGGAGCAAATGATCTTCAGGACGACGTGGAAAAGCTCGGAAATCCGGACCTGGAAGGCAAGATTTCCTTCATCCGAAAACACGGACTGCTGGGATTTGAACATTTGGGTAAGCGGTTTAGAAGAGCCGTCGACCCCAATGTCGCAGCGACCTTGCTTTCATTCTGCCTGGGTAGGTACGAAGGGGAATCTTCTGCTTCGGCAGATAGGGCCGCTGCACGCCTGGAAATGGTCAAAATATTCGACGCCATAAATGTGTCCTTGTACGAGGAATACGATAGCGACGTCAAGGTAATTCTTGAGCAGCTCTTCAATCGTATCAAGTATGTTCGCCTGGACGACCATGGTCCCAAACTGGGTCCCATCAATGCGGAAAATCCCTTGATTGAAACGTACTTCACACGTTTGACGCGGAATGAAACCACATCTCCGCACGACGCGCGTGATCTCGTGCTTGTCAACAATGGCTGGGTCTGGGGCGGCAATGCCTTGGTCGACAACGCAGGTCCCGATTCCCGCGTGTACTTGCGGCGAGAAGTCATCATATGGGGGGATTGTGTCAAGTTGCGCTACGGTTCGAAACCGGAGGATAGTCCTTGGCTCTGGGAGCACATGACCAACTACGCTCGCACACTGGCAAAGTACTTCGTAGGCCTGCGGATAGACAATTGTCATTCGACGCCTATTCACGTGGCAGAGCACATCCTGGATGAAGCACGACTCGTACGAGCCGACCTTTATGTTGTCGCCGAGCTCTTCTCCGGCTCGGAAGAGACCGACTACGTCTTCGTCAAACGGCTAGGTCTCAGCTCGCTCATTCGAGAGGCAATGCAGGCATGGAGCACTGCTGAACTCAGCAGGTTGGTCCACAGACACGGTGGTCGTCCGATTGGCAGTTTTGAGGTGGATGAGATCTCTCGTGGGGATCCGCTTTCCTCGCCAAACCCCAAGAGAAAAGGCGATCTTATGAGAGAAGTCGTACGCAGGATAAAGCCCACACCTGCCCATGCGCTGTTCATGGACTGCACTCATGACAACGAAACTCCAGCACAAAAACGTGACGCCCGAGATACCTTGCCAAACGCCGCCCTTGTCAGCATGTGCGCTAGTGCAACGGGCTCGGTCATGGGTTACGATGAAATTTATCCCAAACTCGTGGATCTCGTAAACGAGACACGCCTGTATACTTCAGAAGCTTCCAAGTCTTCACCCATCAAGATCGGTCGGGGGAAAAATGGCATCGCGGGGGTGAAGAAGCTGCTCAACCAGATTCATACTTTGATGGGCAAGGACGGGTATGACGAAACCCACATCCATCACGAGGAGGAATACATTACCGTTCATAGAGTCCACCCTGCGTCAAGAAAGGGATATTTCTTGATAGCACACACTGCATTCTCTGGGTCCGGCAACAGTGATGGAAGCCTGACACCCGTTCAGCTTGCCGGGACACGAGCGCAGCATCTTGGGAGCTGGAGCCTCGAAGTGGACGCCAGTCAAGATGCCGTCAAGCAAGCGGTTGGTAACAGCCAGTTTCTCGTTGGCCTTCCAAGCCGGGTCATAGATATCGGAGGAGTCAACCTGGACATGCGTGGAGACGATACCATTATCACGGTACGAGACAATTTTCCTCCTGGAAGCATTGCCCTCTTCGAAACATGGATCCCCGCCGCGGAGCATTCTGCAGGTCTAGACACTTATGTCACCTCTGGTGCTCGGACAGCATGGTGTCAGTTGGACCTCATTGATCTAAACTTCATGCTGTACAAATGCGAGGCCGAAGAACTGGATTCGAGTGGCGGCCGTGATGGGACCTACGACGTTCCAGGCCATGGCAAAATGGTATATGCCGGACTACAAGGGTGGTGGAGCATAATGAAGGACGTCATCCGGGAGAACAATCTCGCACATCCCCTGTGCCAAAATCTTCGCGACGGCACCTGGGTTCTTGATTATATTCTGGGGCGAGTCCAAAAGCAGAGTGAGACCGCGGGCCTCGAGCAGCTCGCGTACCCCGCAGCATGGCTCAAAGAGCGATTTGACGCTATTCGAACCATTCCTAGCTTTCTTCTGCCTCGCTACTTTGGCTTGGTCTTGCGGACTGCCTACAATGCCAGCCGAGACCGGGCGCTCGAGCTGATGGGAGAAGATGTGAAAAAGGGCCAGTGGTTCCTCCAGAACCTCGCTCTCGTGAGTATCCAACAGACTGGCTATGTCAAGTCGGCCTCTCTTTGGCCTAAGAAGGCTGTGCCCTCCATTGCGGCTGGACTGCCACATTTTGCTGTTGAATGGGCGCGGTGCTGGGGTCGTGATGTTTTCATCTCGATACGCGGCCTTTATCTCGGCACGGGCCGATTTGACGAAGCAAGAGAGCACATTCTCGCGTTTGCAAGCGTTCTCAAACACGGCATGATTCCTAACCTTCTCAGTAGCGGCGACGCTCCTCGTTACAACTCGCGAGACTCTGTCTGGTTCTTCTTGCAGACAATCCAAGACTACGTGCGGCTGGCGCCTGAAGGGCTGGGACTTTTAAAGTCGACGGTCAAACGACGCTTCTTGCCATACGACGATAGCTGGTTCCCCACCGACGATCCACGAGCGTACTCGAAAGAGAGCACCATTGAAGACGTGATTCAGGAAGCGCTGCAGAGACATGCCTCGGGCATGGAATTTCGAGAGGCCAACGCTGGTCCTGGAATCGACTGCCAAATGACAGATGAGGGCTTCAATCAACACATATACGTCGATTGGGACACGGGAATCATCTTCGGAGGCAACCAGGCCAACTGCGGGACTTGGATGGACAAGATGGGGGAAAGCGAGCGGGCAGGGTCCAAGGGGGTCCCAGGGACGCCTCGCGACGGCGCTGCCGTTGAAATCACCGGTCTATTGTACAGCACATTGGCATGGCTATCCGCGCTGAGCCAGCAAGGCGCGTATGCCTATTCGTCGGTCGAAACCTCGGAAGGAAAGCCGATGACGTTCGAAACGTGGGCCTCCCGCATCAAGAACAACTTTGAGAGGTGCTACTTCGTGCCGCTGTCGCCGGAAGACGACGCAAAGTACGATGTGAACCCAGCCGTCGTCAACCGCCGAGGAATCTACAAGGATTTGTACAAGTCGGGCAAGGAGTATGAAGACTACCAATTCCGACCCAACTTCCCCATCGCCATGACGGTTGCCCCCGCGCTCTTCGACGCGGACCACGCCTTGCACGCGCTATGCCTGGCGGACTCGGTCCTCCGTGGCCCAACCGGCATGGCCACGCTGGATCCCGCCGATCTCAACTACCGCCCCTATTACCGGAACAGCGAAGACAGCGACGATTTCGCCACGAGCAAAGGGCGGAACTACCACCAGGGTCCCGAGTGGCTATGGCCGACGGGATTCTTCCTGCGCGCGCTGCTCAAGTTTGACCTGAAACGGCGCACCACCCCCGCGGGCCGGGTCGAGGCATTCCAGCAGGTCACGAGGCGGCTCGCCGGGTGCAAGCAGATGATGCAGCAGAGCCCATGGGCAGGCCTGACGGAGCTGACGCAGAAGAACGGGGAGTACTGCCCCGATTCGGTACGTTTTTTTTTTTCCTCCTGATTCCTTGTAGCGTGTCCTGAGAAAACCGCACCATAAATATCCTTGGACTAACCCCCTCTCCCTCTTACGCAGAGCCCTACCCAAGCCTGGTCAGCCGGATGCTTGATCGATCTCTACATGGACGCGATGGAGGAGCAGAACAGCCTACGAGAATAAGGGATAAATGAAACGGGGATCTGTCCGTCACCTTGGATGTTTGGGGGAGGGTTGGTCATGGGTCCTGTCACCGACTAGATACCGCATGAGTATACGAAGAAGCATCGTTATCAAGTAATGATAAGTCATTGAAAACTTTTTAAAAGACAATGCATAAAAGAAAGCAGTCAAGCTTCGTTGATACATGAATGATGGCTCTGCCCTCGCGTCCGGTACGCTGCACCAAAACAGCCCAACTCGGAGGACCAGGCCAGTTCCCGCCTCGCATCTGTCCCGGGCCACAGGCTTCTCGAACCACACAGCCTCGTCAAGTGCGGTAGCTTCCCCAAAGAAAAGGAACGAGAAAAAAAACGCCGATAGTCGTCACCCCCGAAAAAAAAAATGCTGCGACTGGAACGCATCGTTGGAAAGTGCCGAGCATACAAAAACATAACGGATAAATGATAAAAGCCCGGTAACGCCGACAAAAAGGTATATAGGGACCATGGCACGAGAGACTGACACGGACCGACAGGCGCAGCGGCGTTCGAGTCAAGTCGGCTCTTGACAACGGCTGGGGATGGGCCATGTGGACGGCCGTGGTATGAAGCAAGGGCGCTCGGCGATTTGCATACAGCCGGTTCATGTCGAAGAGCAGGAAATGACGGCAGTGCGTCTCAAAAGGAAAGCAACATAAAGGTAAAACATATTGATACGAGATCATTGTCAGGTCGTGCAATCGGTTTGTGCGTCAGAGAAAAGGGGGGGGGGAGGTTGAATCGTCGTATGATGGTGGCATAACGAGGCGAGGCGAACGGACGAGTGGGCAAGACGCGCGTGTGGCCTAGGTGCGCTGGCTAACCGTCCACTTCTTCTTCTGCTTGCCCTTCTGGGACTTTTCATTGACAATTCCACTCTCCGCGTCACGACCTGGAAGGAATGTTTTGTGAGTCGCTGAGTCGGAGCCTGTGATTTCCGGGCCCCAAGATGGATTACTGATTGATCCGGAGTGTTTTTGCTCAAGCGAAGTCTGTCGATCCCTCTTGCGCAGGTATCGCCGGCGCCAAACGCAGGCACCAATCCAGATGCCGGCGATGCCAACCACCAATATGACAAGCATGATGACCCATTGCCAATGATTCGACAGCCTTTGTATTTTGCCATGTCAGCACCAACAACACACACAACAACAACAAAAAAACAAACAAAAAAAAAAAAAGAGGACTGGGTGAAGGAAAAAACTGAAATGGAAAACAAGAGGTCAAGTGGACAGGAAAACTTACCAGTCACCGCCTCCGCCGCTGAGATTTCCGGCGTTCATGGAACCTGACGCGGCTGTCGCGCCAGCGCTGCTCGCTGAGCTTGTTGTTTTCGGCATGGGCTTGACATTGCAAAACTTGGAGAACCAGCCAGCTATAGAGCTCACGCCTTTGGGATCGCCCGGGCACGCATTGTCACATACACCAGAAACTGCCGTTGAGAAAGCCGCCACCTTGCCATTAGCGCAGAAGCACTCTCCGTAGAGCTTTGGATCGGCCTTGGGAATAGCCGGAGGAACACATCCGCCATTCGCATCCCACAGCGGTTGACAGGCAGCAGCACAAGTCGGGAGCTGATTGATATCGTTGAAGGGTACAATTGTATAAGAGAGGCCAGCTATAGTGCGACTGTGTCAGTCGTATACCTCAGGGGCAGGCCGACCATGGATCTGGGGAGAAAGGGAAATCTTACACATGATGATTGGCGACCGGCAGTATTTGGCTTCTGAGGAGGGCGCAGCTGAAGTGTTTTCGAGGCGAAAAGTGACCTATGAAGGGACAGGCGTGACCCCGATGCACTGCCTCACGGGATATCTATCCGGCAGCACGTTCTGCTATGAGCGTCCTCGCTTGCCCTGTATTTTTATTTTTGCTTCTTCTTTTTTTGTGATACTTGCAGGAATCAAGGACTGAATGTATTGCAAAACCAGAGGGATGTGGTCGAAATGAGTTGATCTGTCGAGGTGTTGGAGAGTGCTGGCCAATGAAGGTAATGTCTTTTTTTTTTTTCTTTTTTAATTTATCTTTGTTGTCTTGATCCTGTTTCGAGAAAGCGGCTCGTCAACGATGAAGCTCAAGAAGCAGAGCACGGCTCGTAGTGGCAGCAAAGAGTCGGAGAGACGACGTTGCCGCGACAGATGGACGGACGAGCTGGCGTGCAAAACGAACGAGTTGTCGAGATGGCGATTGCGAGCGAAGGTGAGGGGCGAACGCAATTCGGCGTGCCGGCGAGAGTGGAAGACGTAGCGAATGCCGCTGTTTGATTGTTGTTGGAGAGTCAAAGGAACGCAGCAAAAGGCCTGTCCAAGACAAAGGCGGCAGGCACGCAAGACGGCGACGTGGTTGAGGGGCGTGGGCCCCGGAAAGGCATGGGGCGTGCGGAGCCGGTAGCGGGCAAATGGAAGGAGCTATGGGGGGTGTGTGTGGAGCCACGCGCAGAAACGCTTGCAAACTTGGCATGGATGCTTTGAGCTCGGGCTTTTTGGACTCCGGGCCGCCATATGCACGCACGCAGGCTAGGCTCCGCGGCCAGAGAAGTCTGGTGTGCCGCTCTGGTGTGCCGCTCTGGTGTGCCGCGGTGGTGATGCAGTGCGGGCCAGCGTGAATACGGGTGGTTCAGGTTCAGGTTCAGTTGCTGGCATCCACAGCTGCGCCTCCACGGCTCCGACCGGCCAGGCCTTTGTCCGGGGGGGGCGTGTGGGCCTGGAGCAAGCGCAAGCGCAGGCCGCACGGAGCATAGAGCACGGAGCAGCAGAGCGGCCAAGACAGGCAGCCAGCCAGCCAGCGCGGCCTAGCGCCCTAGCGCCCCGTCGGTCTACCGGCTACCGGCCTAGCAGCTCGAGTGGACAGCGGGGTTGCACAAGCTGGCAGCGGCCAGACAGCTCCAGCCGCCTGACTAGCACGGAGGCGACAGAAATAGGCCGGCATGGGCTGGTACCTGCGCGTCACTGTGCCGAGCAAGTACTCATGGTCCCAGGCAAGGGTCAACATGGAAGAGTCTGGTCAAGTCCCACCCGCCCAGCCGCCCAGCGCCAGCCAGCCAGCCAGCCAGCCAGCCAGCCAGCCAGTCAGCCTCAGCCACGGCCAGTCCAGCATGTCACCTCGCCACCATTCTCCACACCTGCCCCCGCCATTTCCGAGGCGTTCAATGTTGGATCAAAATGTTTCCCGCTTGCATCCTCCCGAGTCCGTGACTCCTGAGTCGTCGGCGGTTGCGTATCTCTATCCAAGCACCGGTACATGGATTCTCCGTCATTCCGGATTCGTCACCACTCGCAGCACCCGTCGCCACACCTGGACCAAAGCAACCATCAACATCGACGGCGTGGACTCGTCATGGCATCGTCCACCAGCCTCCGCCAGCCTGCTCTTGTGGGTAGGCGCTGCTGCTGCTGCTGCTGCTGCTGCTGCTGCTGTGTTGCTGGCCTACCACGGTCGTCTTTCCGTCAAGACGTGGCCAGCCGCCTGCAAGCGTCATCGGCAGACGGCCTCATCGTCGCTTTCGGGAACAAACACGGCGAGCACACGAGCACAGGAGCACAATCCCGGAGGCAGGATGCTCCGACGTGCGGCGGTCCCTGATGAACAGAAGCCGGTGGCGCCGCATCATCGCTGCGCCTCGTTGGCGAATCCTCATCGTCCAATACAGTCGACAGGGCATCAAACAATGATGCCACGAACCCTCATTGCGTTGAAAACGCTCCACGCTAAGGGTGTGCGTCGTGTTCGCCGCCGCTGCCGCTGCCGAGAAGCCTTCTCGGTGTCTCCGTCTCGTTGGTAGACGACGCCCTTTGATCGAGAGGGCTTCTTAGTATGTGATGCATCGGGGTCGTGACGTTTCTCGTAGCACAGTGCCTTCAAAACCCTCCGTGCCATCTGTTACAACCCGTCCATACCCTGTCATGATTGCTAAAGTCGGCCTCTTTTCATTTATTTTTCTTTGTTTGTCTTCGTCTTCTTCTTCTTTTGTTCCGTTTTGCAAGCTGCGTTGCCGCATCCGGATCCAGCTGTTGTCTGGTCCCATAACTGCAGATCCGATGGATGACGCAGACCTGATCAGCGGCCTACACCACCCAACCGACATGGCAACGAACGTCTGAAAAAAAAAAGCAAAACGCGCACAAAAAAACTAAAAAAAAAACTAACCACACGCGGCAAGTCCGTTGTCTATTTCCTGAACCGCCCCCCCCCCCTTCCTTTTTTTTTTCTTCCGCAAAATAGGAGCAAATCACCCCGCGCAGAACCAAGGGTCCATGTCTCATCTCAGCCCTCGGAAAGGTCGTCTCGCCGTGTCCTTCATTCGAGACGGCGTGGTCGTTAGTTCCAGCCGGGGGCTAGTGGGCAAAAAAAAAGAGAGAGAGAGAGAGAGAGAGAAGAGAAACACATAACACCAAATCGCGGAAAAAGACACGTCAAGCGCATTTACAACGTCAAGTTTATACATACGTCAGGTACACATAAGTTGGACAGATCCTGACGATTCTAGCTCAGTCGTTTCAATGCCTCCATCTATCAACAGGCCGCGCCGGTCGCGACCTCATGGCAGCGTCGACTCCATTTTGCGGCGGCGGGTCATCTTGTGCTGCATCCCCCGGCCAACATGTCTTGCCAGAAACTTTTATCCCGGCCATACATTTCCTACGCGCCCAATGCTGTGTAATCGTCAGCCGTCTCCTCCTGACCGCGTGACATGTCCGCACGAGATCTACTGGCAAGTACAATGGGCTCGGGTCGAGTTCCTAGTCCCCGCGTTCGATTCGCTCGGGCGTCGTCTCGTTTCCTATCAAACACGGTTCCTTCCGATGCCGGTTCAAGGGGTGGTCTCTGGCGAACATTTGCCCTTCTTAGACAAAGTATATGATGACCTGAATCAGGGGCATTGTTTGTCCTGCACATGGCAAAACGTGCATGTTCATTCGAGACCTTCTTCGCTTTCGATGGCTGCCGCTCCGGGCAGGGCATGCTATTCATTCCTTCACTTTTGATTTTCATTTTGATTTTTGATTTTTTTTTCAAATCACTTTCACGTACTATCGCAATGGTCTGGTGACAGCGCTTCTCATGAGACGGTTACGTCTGTCCAACCTCTGATCGTCACATCCCAGAAACTAGGGATGGGTTCGTTTGAGCGTCAGAACTTGGCGGCGTCACTCAGCCTTTGAGGAAATCGTTTAGGGATAGCTCGTCTAGCTTGCAACTTCAAAGCTGTCCATCCATTTTTTCATGTAGGACTTGGAGGACGATGTAAAGCCCCAAGTCAAACCTTGTGCTGCCAAGGTTGAAAACAAAAAAAGGTCCAGGGTAGACGCGTATAATATTGGCTCCACATTGTGCAATTGGCTTGGCCCAAGCGCCTGACCAAGACGTCACACGACCAGGACGAAGTGGATACGGGCGGCTTTCCCATTATTCCCAGCGCATCTGCTCGATGACGATCCTGTCTTGGACTCCTGGCAGCAACTTGTGACCCGACTTCTTTTGGTAGCTTCAACCCCTTTCAGCATCGACAGCAGCCGTCTCCGATCCAGGGCTGCCATCTTTCCTCGTCACGCGCGGTTCCAGAGCATTTGCTGCCGAAGACACGTATTGTGCTCGAAAAAAAAAAAAGATGAGGCGAGATGGATAATGGGACTTGCATTACGGAAGGAGGAGATTTTATCGACCCGAACAAAAAGAACAACGACATCCAGCTGCAGCTTGTGTTGTCCCTGATTCTGGGAATCTCGGCCTTTTTCACATTTTGTGTACGCAAAGACTGTCAAATCCATTCATTCGCGCTGCCTGCGACAGCTTACTTATTCACCCTCGGACTTGTGTGCAGATACTTCGTCCGCGATGGCCGGCACTCTATTCGGCGCATAAGCGGCGCCTGCATCCCCATGTTGACCTTCCGGAGTTAACAGACTCCTTCTTGGGATGGATACCACAGCTGTATAGAATCAACGAAAGACAGATTCTGGCCGCTTCTGGGTTGGATGCTTTTGTGGTAGGCTCTCATATCCCTCCCCCCTTCCCCTTCCCCTTCCCCTCTCCTCTTTGCATCGTAGCGGGAGCGTATTTGCGAGTGCCAGGCTCTCGGCCGAGTCTAAATCAACTTTCTAGTTCTTGGCCTTCTTCAAAATGGCTATCCGCCTCTTTACTGTCATGGCATTCTTTGCCATTTTAGTCTTGGGGCCCATCAATGCCAAATATCGCAAGAGCCCTTGGGACTTCGTGGGCTCGATAGATGTCTTGCATTGGGCAATCAGTCCGGGGCTAGCTAGCCCATCACAGCCACTAACCGCCGGCGGCTTCCATGCACTCGAGGATAAGGATGAGGACAGAAGTCGCGAGATGCCATTTCTCTGGTCCTATGTCGTGTTTACCTACTTTTTCGTTGCACTTACACTTTACGCCATCAATTGCGAGACGCTTCGAATTATAGACCTACGTCAAAAGTACTTGGGCTCACAATCGACAGTCACAGACCGCACGTTTCGCTTGACAGGTATACCGACGAAATATAGGTCTGAAGAAAAATTGAAGAATTTGATCGAGGGGCTCGACATTGGCCTCGTGGATTCTGTGACTTTGTGCCGAGACTGGAAATATATTGATGGACTGGTCGCCCAACGAGACGTTATCCTGCGGAAGTTGGAAGCATCGTGGGCCGCATACTTGAAGACGAGGGAAAAGACACCAAACAAGCATAGTGATGCCACGCAAACGTACGGCATAGCTGACGCGAATGGCCGCCTTTCTGGTGAAACCGGAGACGAAGAGACTGCCGAAAACGCAAGACTTCTGACGAGCGAGCCGGGACAGCCACATACGTACGAAGGTGAGAGGCCGCAGGTGACAGTGCGCTATGGGCCCTTGCTGCTGCGGAGCTGCAAGGTTGATGCCATCGACTACTACGAAGAGAAGCTCCGTCGCATCGACGAGCAAGTGATCGACGCGAGAAAACAGCAATATGCAACGACCGATATGGCCCTCGTCACCATGGACTCTGTTGCATCTTGCCAGATGGTCATCCAGGCAAGAATAGATCCTCGACCTGGCCGATTTCTGACAAAAGTGACGCCGTCACCGTCCGACCTCGTATGGAAGAATACATATGCCCGGCGAGGGATTCGAAGACTGAAATCCTGGTCTATCACGCTGTTCATCACCTTTCTCACCCTCATTTGGATCTTCCCAACCGCGGCGCTCGCGTCCTTTTTAAGTTTCTGCACCATTGATCGAGCTTTACCTCAATTTGCCGAATGGCTAAACGAGCATCCTATTGTGCGATCGTTCTTCCAGAACACGGCCCCGACCCTTGTTGTCTCTTTGCTCAACGCGTCGGTGCCATATCTCTACGATTGGCTCTCGAACCACCAAGGCATGATCTCTCAGGGGGACGTGGAACTGTCCGTCATTTCCAAAAACTTCTTCTTCACCTTCTTCAACACCTTCTTCGTTTTTGCCGTGTCCAAGACCGGCTTTGAGTTCTGGAGCGTGTTAAGGCGCTTTTTGAAGGACACCAGCCTGATCCCGAAGCTCATCGCTCAGGACGTGGAGAACCTTGCCAGATTCTACATCTCCTTCATCATACTGCAGGGAGTAGGGCTCATGCCCTTCAAGCTTCTCGAGATTGGGAGTGTATTTCTGTCTCCGATTTACCGATGGCTGTCCACCACGCCACGGGACTTTGACGAGATACAAAAGCCACCGATATTCCAATATGGATTCTACCTTCCGACTGCGCTGCTGGTGTTCAATCTTTGCTTGATTTACAGCGTTTTGGTGGAGGGATGGGTAATTCTCCTCTTCGGCCTCGTCTACTTTGGCCTTGGGTACTTCACGTTCAAGTACATGCTCCTATACGCAATGGACCAGCCGCAGCACGCAACCGGTGGTGCGTGGCGCATCATCTGCTATCGCATCGTCGTTGGCCTCCTCGTGTTCGAGATAGTTATGATTGGGCAGATCGCTTCCTTCCAAGCCTTCATACAGTCTGCAGCAGTCTTTCCCATCATCCCATTTACAATATGGTACAGTTATTATTTTAGCCGGCAATATGAGCCCCTGACCAAGTACATTGCGCTACGAGCGATCAAGAATGATGGCCACCAAAGCGATGAGGCTTACTCCGAGGAGGCCGTGGAAGACGAGTCCGACGACGAGTCGCCGCGCCGTCACCAACGGCTTCTGCGCAGAGGAAGCACTCTGGATGAGTTCAAGGAGAGGGGCTTGACGTTTGTCAACCCGAGCCTCGTCACACCGTGAGATGATCCCATGGTCTGTCTGTTTCATGAATTTAGAGCGCGATACTAATACCACAGCCTGCAGTTTGCGGCAACCTTGGATCTACCAAGACCCTCCCGATCCGGTGAATGACGACGACATAACTCCCGAGAGCGGACAATCATCACACGTACAGCCGACACTGATTCTGCCGAATGCAGATAGGTCACTTGGGATTGGAGAAGACAACGTATGGATAGATAGCAGTCGCAGAAGTTAAGCAAAGAAGGAAGTGACTCTTGACATGATAATATTCCTCTCCTCGCTAGGCGACTTGCAGCTGGTGACAGAAGAAAAGCCGTGAGGTTTGGCGAGAACTTCTTGCCCGCTGATGGGACAAACGAAAGATGTCGAAGTATAATCAAATGATACCTTTTTTTTCTTCGTTGTTTTGCTCTGGCCTCAAGTTCAAATCATGCTGCGAGACGGAATAAAGCACAATCAAAACTCGTCGGCTCGAAACGATAGAAGAAAAAGACAGTGAGAAGAGGACAAAAATTGAAAGAAGCAAAGCATGAATGCGGCTCGTCTCGTCTTGTATGATGAAGAGAGGAAATGCGTCGAGAACCGAGAGCTGTCAAGGCTCCGCTTGCCTGAACGGATGCGGGTTTGGGAAGGCAAGACGAGGAGGGAGTGAGGAGGAAAGAGCAAGTTCATTCTGGCCATGACAAGATTGTGAGAAGCAATTTTTCCGTTTGACTGATTCATGCATTCATGCAATCGGCGTGCCGCTCTACCTATAACTACAACACGCGCCCTACAACATCACTGCCATTACCTAGAACTACGCTTTGTATTGTATTAGCAAATGTCCCGGCGGCTCGATCACGACCACAGTCACCATCACGATCCTCCAAGCCTCAACAAAACGTCGTCACAAATATTGGTTTCGCGTGGAGTAGCCGGCGCCTACTCCCCAGACACATCTCGAACGGCGTCCACTTCCACCCTTCTTTCTTTGCACCAGGCTGCTGGCGAGATGTCCAATTTGACGTGCTCATGCGGAAGCAAACGAGCCGTTGAGATGCCGCCAAGGCGGGTGCAACATGACGACGCGGGCGAAGAGAGTGTACGCGATGCTTTTCGCGATACTTCTTGTTCAAAAGGACATGGTGCGTTGTGCGGCGGTATTGGACAAGGCCGGTTATTTTGCTCTCGTGTACTCACTGCTCCCATGTTCTGGTGCTCTAGAAACGTCTGGTTCCATGCGTCTGGCGACGGAAACCATTCAAACCATCTTCTCCCTGCTTTCGACGCAAGACTTCAACGCGGCTCGTCATACATGCCGGCTTTGGCTGTTTGCAAGCTTGGATCGAAAACTCTTGGAAGATATGCTGAAAAAGGCTGGGTGGTGGAGCAGCATGTTGCGCATCATGACAGAGATGGCGGTAGGCAGAGCTCCGGCGATATGCCAGGAACAGATAATGAGCAAGTGGATCGCACGAGAGAGCAATCTCGCCAGATGTGATCGGAGTGCGTTTGTGCAGGTGGGCGAGACGGATTTCCGCGGCTTGGTCGGACGATTCCGGCGTGACGACTTCCCATCTGACGATTTTCGACTGCACGGAGACGTCTGCTTTACGGTCAGTCTCTGCGGAAGATACCTCATAGCGACCCTGGAGCAGCTGGCTTTCGTATACGAGCTGAATCATGTGTGTCGGCATGGACAATCAGGCTGGGCAGTACCTCTACGCAAAAGACAGGGAATGCCACTGGGATTCATGCGACCAGTTGCATTCATCATCTGTCCGCGGCGCGTCTTGAGCTGCAGCATGGACACCTCTTCCGGCAGACAGTCCTTGGCATTCTTGATGGAAGGCCGTGTTGGCATGGTATATGATATTGACATGACGAGAGACGGGCGAGCTGGGGCGGCGAGCAGAATGACCGGACCATTGTCTTCCTTCCGAGTGGCTGCGCAGAGCTCAACAGCAGACCCTGATTCGTGTGTCTGCCATCAGCGCTCTCCTTATCAGCCACCGTTGACGGAGACGGGCGATCGGTCCGTGTATCGCAACATCTGCAACGCCGACGATCCGCCGCGCTCTGTTGCCATCTGCCCCCAGCGAAACTGTGTGGCCTTTGGATGCTCGGCGGGTATTGAGCTACACTAGGTGGATGCCTTGACGGGCCAGGATCTCAGCCGATGGTTTCCACTTACAACCTCGAGCGACGTGCTGTACTTTTTGCCGGTGCGACGAGGAACGGATACGGCGAACAAGCTCCGGTTGATCAGCTCGGCCTCGGGATTGTTGAACCCTCTGGAGCCTGTAAAGGACTCGCGCCACGGGCTCTCGACCACGATTATCGGGCCCGAAAGGACAAGTTCGGTATCGCTCTGGGACAGTCCAAGAACAAGAGCAGCGCTGCAGGATATGCTTGAGGATCCCCTGGACGACGTGAGGCATACGGGCCGCCTCGCATGGCCCGCGTGCGTCGTCGGTCGATCTAGGGCGCTCAGAAACGGACGTTTATTCGATACTGGCGCGGGAGGGATGGGCAAGATACTCGCAAGAAGCGCTGACCATTATCGCGCGGTGCCCATTAGTGACGGCTATCATATCTTGTTCACCGATCCGCGAACGGGATGTCTCTGCCTCGGAACAGATGCTCCAATCGGGTCCGTGACCCGACTTCTCCGGAAGGTCTGGTTCCGGCCACCAGCGGCCGCTCTCTCGGTCATCCCGATTCTTTACGCCGCCGGCCGGGATACGAGGCATAGAGTGCGCGTTGCGGCCACGTTTGCGGCAGCTGGGCCGGCGGAGAATCCGCATACCAACCAGCAGCTGATTGCCTTCTTCACGGTCCCCCCGGACCTCTTTCACGACGTACCCGCCAGACAAGACATGTATCCCCCAACAGCAGGAGATACGATGAGCCACGAGAGAGATGGAAGACAAAGCACGTCTGAGGCGTGGCGCGCGGATGACTACTACCGAGCCATTGACGTATTCAGCGGCCATTTCCACGACAGCCCGGCATTTCCCCTGGAAATTTGCGGACAGCCCATTGCAGTATGGGAAAACCTGACAGAGATCGCGCTGGACTCGTCCCCCGAGATGATTGTCTGGGCGTTCAGCTCCTCTGGATGGGCCCGCGCGTGGGCGGTAGACTACAACAGGGCACAGCCGTTGACCAGGACGGTCGTGCAGGAAAACGGGAGCATTCGCTTGGTAGACCAGGACGGAGACACCCTCATGACGGACGCTGCATTTGCTGCCGGCGGCCTGGCGGACCGCGGCACTCCGGATCCGTCCGGAAACGTCCATGCTTTTGACGGAACCGTGGGCACCAACTTTGTGGAGCGGCGATCGCGCATCGGGCGGACAAGTTGGTGCACGCGGGCCAGGGGTAGCGACAGGATGAGCGGCACTGCGTACGTGGACCTGATTGAGGAGGTGAACGGCATCGCGAGGCTGGACGTGCAACTGCGATAGACGACGACGACAATGGACACCAACATTCTTTGTCATAATCATCACTAGTTGACATTTCTTAGCAAGAAGCGCACCACTGGCCGCGAGTCGACTGATGCCCGTGAAGATGGCTGCGTTTATTTTTTTGCTAGATTGTTTAGGAGGACGTCTGTAGGGATGTGGCGAAGAAGCAGGGTTGTTTGATGGCGTTCTTTTATTTCACAGGCTTCCGCTTACACAATGGCAGTATTCTATTTTCATAGGCTTTTAATTTTTTGAACAATGGCATTATTGATTCATAAGCTTCAAGTTTTATACAACGGGAGTTGGGGCGCCTTGTTGGTGGAGAAGGTTATAAAAAAGAAGAAGAAGAAGAAGAAGAAAGAAGAAGAAGAAAAAAACCCTTAGACGTTGCGAACTGGAAGAGCGCCCCCATCCTTCAAAACCACCTCGGTCAGCATGTTCTGGCACGTCCCCGTGTCGGCAAGCTCCTCGGCGTTTCGCAACGTGCAGTCGGCTATTTCGGTCAGCGCTTCTGCGGTGAAGAAGGCCTGGTGGCCGCAGACGAGGACGTTGTGGAATGTCGTCAGGCGCATCAGGACGTCGTCGTGGATAATGTGGCCCGAGTGATCGTCGTAGAAGAGGGCGCTCTCGCCCTCGTAGACGTCGAGGGCCAAGCCGCCGAGCTGTCCGGTCTTGAGGGCCTTGATGACGGCCTTTGTGTCAATCAGGCCGCCTCGCGAGGTGTTGACGAGCATGACGCCGCGCTTCATGCGGCCGATGGTGTCCTCATTGATGATGTGGCGCGTCGAGTCCGTCAGGGGACAGTGCAGGCTGACGATGTCGCACTCGGGCAGAAGCGCGTCGAGGCTCGTGTACGTGCCCACGCCCTCGAGCTCCGGGGACGGGAACGGATCAGAGGCGAGGACGCGGCAGCCGAAGCCCCGCATGATGCGGGCCGTGGCCAGGCCGATGCGGCCGGTGCCCACGATGCCGACGGTCCGGCCGTGCAGCGTGTGTCCGAGCAGGCCGTCGAGGGCAAAGTTGCCCTCGCGGACGCGGTTGTAGGCGCGGTGCGTGTTCCGGTTCAGCGTCTGGATCAGGGCCACGGCGAACTCGGCGACGGCCTCGGGCGAGTACGACGGCACGTTGGCCACGGCGATGCCGTGCCTCTGCGCCGTCTCGAGGTGCACGTTGTTGTAGCCGGCGCAGCGCAGGAGGATGGCCCTGACGCCGTAGCCGGCCAGCCGCTCGATGACGTCGCGGCCGAGGGAGTCGTTGACGAAGACGCACACGGCGTCGGCGTCCTGCGCCAGCGACGCCGTGTCGTGCGTCAGGGAGGCCTCGTGGAACACGAGCTCCAGCCCGTCATGGGCCCTCGCCGCCTGGGCCGCCTCGATATACCTCTTGTCGTAGGGTTTCGTGCTGAAGACGGCGAGCCTCATTGCGGGGGGTGGGGGGCTTGGTGAGATGTGCTTGCCGTGCAGTGCATGGAAAAAGGGAAACGCGAAGATCGTGGGGAGCCGTGTGTGGTGGGACGTGATGGCGGTTTGGCGTCGTCAGTGTGTCCGGATGATGAGGTGAGGGGCTTTTTCTTTCTTTCTTTCTTTCTTTCTTTCTTTCTTTTTTCTTTTCTTTTCTTTTCTTTTCTTTTCTTTTTTTTTTAAAGGCGTATCTTAAATAGACGAAAACGCCCCGGATCCGGCGACGTTTCACAGACTGGGCTCCAGACTGCGTACATTTCCTCACCAGAGCGCATACTTTTCATCCCACGCAGGTGTCGCCAGCTGCCCAGGCACGGAACATGACCGTCAAGTATCAAGACTGATTGGATTGCGAGGTCACCACCGTTCCTTCCCGTTACAACCTTCCAGAAAGATGGGAGGAGGAATACAAGTATCCCGAGCTCTTGAGTCCTTTGTGACTTCCAAGCCGGCGGGGGCACGACTCCCCCAAAACGGGCCTCCCTCCTCGACCTGAGAATGGAATGTCCAACATGCAAAACCATGTCGGTTCAGCCTCTGTCCCGAGCTTTGTAGAGGAAAACACACTACGCAAACTCGCCACGCCATGGCCGCTCCATCCGTGGCAACGACTCACGACGAGACAACGACGGACAACGCCCGGCCGGGTGGTGCTCGTCTTCTCACGCGCGCGCGGGTTGAGAAGATCTTGGGCCCCATCTCTGATGGCAAAGTTGATGAACTACTAGAAGCTCTCGAGGTAGGCCCGCAAATACTTGTCTTGGAGACGTGAGGAGACGTGAAAAAAAAAAAAAAAAAAGTTACACATCTCTTGACGAAATCCCAACCAGGCCGCCTTGACCAAGCATCGACAAGCTATGAGAACGCACTCGTTCCAGATTGTGCGGCTTCAGAATCAGATCCAAGAACTACAGAATGCGAAGTCGAGACAGCAAGATGACAGGCAGCACGTCCTCGACGAGCTCCTTCGGTCACGACAAGAAATTGCCTACCTCAAGGGCCGCTTGGCTGGGCTCACGGTGGAATTCCACTCAACGGCAGCAAATAACCAGGATAGGGGTCAGCATGACTCGTCAGGACAGACTTGGCACCAGGACTCGTGGGCTGAACCGTCTCTGGATGCAAAGCATGGAGCATCTCCACAGTCGGAGGTTGGTAGTTTGAGGGATGGTGCCGTCGAGGCAAGCCATGCACCGGGATTGATGGCGGATCATATATTGAACAAACTTCGGCCACGCCTGGTGGAAACACTAGTACGTCAACGCTACCATTACATGAAGATGAGAGGAATAAAGAAGAAGAAAAAAAATAACCACACAAGATCCATGCTGATGCATTTCCCAAGGAAAACTTTTGTCAGGCTCGGCACCTGGTCAAGGGAACGACTTAGCACTAGAAGTCAATCCTTGACTGCGTTTGGCGGAAAGAAGGCGGCGCCTGTGCACCGGATTTGGCGCATTTTCATGTAGCTCGCATCGAGATGATTAGTTGTCATGTCTATGGACCGTTTACCTGCTGTAATTGCCTCTGATGGTGTAGTCCTTCTTGGGACCCTTGACGGCGTACTCTATTCTCCAGTCCTTCAAGTTGACCGCTTCAAATGCAAAGTTGTACTTGACGTCGTAGTAGTCATCAATGCACAGATGACCGGCTCTGGCGGTCCAGCCGCCGGCACCACTGTCATGACCATGGCCATGACCATGGCAGCCCTGGTTCGGCTGCAAAAACTCAATCTCGTGAAAGAGATAGTCTGCGCGCCGGGGGTCATCCGGCTTGACGAACCACACGCTCAACGACTCCCTCTCCTCATCATATCGCCACACATAGCGCCGCGTGGCTCGAAAGCCGAATCCCTGGTCCGTCTTGAACTCTCCGTCCTCGACATACAAGTACTCGAGCCCGGTGCCGGGCTCGCCGGGCTCGCCGGGCTCGGACGGATCGAGACCACCGGGGGAGCCGGCGCAGCGCAGGCCATCCGGTGTCTTGTCCCGGAGATGGAAGCGCGCGGTGCCGCTAAAGTGTCCGCTCGGGTGGGTGGGCAGTCGGCTGTGCAGGTCCCTCTCGAGCTTCCACGTGCCCAGCAGACTGCGGAACACGGCGCGGGGCACGAAGCGAGGCGTCGTGAGCCCGTCCATGGTCGTCTGGAGGGTGTCGCGACGGAGCTTCTGCGCGGCGTCCTGCGCGGCGGCGTCGTCCGAGGGGGACGGGTACCTCGACGGGGTGAGCATGTCCAGGGGCGGCTTGCCGTCGGGGGAGGGGAGGTCCACGCGGGGGATGGAGAGGGCCTCGGCGAAGTCGTGCATCAGGAATAGGTAGTCGCCCATGGGGTACTGGGACAGCCTGGGGTCGTCGCGCAGGGCGAGCGTCCGCCGGATGGAATCATCGTGCTGGAGCTTCCGGCGCAGGGGTCCCTGGTCGGGGTGGCGGGCGGGGGCGGCTGACGACGACGACGACGACGACGACCAGTACTCGGCCAGGAAGCGGGCCTGCATCTGCATGACGCCCCAGTACGGCGACCGGTACATGCCGACGAATCCCAGGTGCGGGACGGCGGGGTGGTGGGTGCCGTGGAAGGCGAGCGCGAGGGGCTGTTCGGGATGCCGCGGGGAGTGGCCGAGCGTGTGCAGGACGTCCGGGGGCAGGAAGCTGAGGCTCGGGGACGGGTCGAAGCCGGTGGCGAGGACGACGGCGACGACGTCGTCGATCCGGGTCCCGTCGGCGAGCGTGGCCGTGTGCCCGCCCAGGGACGCCAGCCGGCCGGTGGACAGGGCGATGAGGCCGGACCGCACGAAGCCGCAGTACCAGTCGCTGATGGCCAGGTACGGCGGGCGGAGCTTGTCGGCGTCGGTGACGCGCAGCTGCGGCGAGAAGACGGACTGGTCGGTGCCCAGGGCGGTCTGGAAGAGGGCGTGCGCGGTCCGGGCGGCCTCCTCGTCGACGTGTCCCTGCGTGTTGGCGAGCGGCGCGGGCCGGCGGTTCTGGTCGTACATGGCGAAGTCGAGCGGGAGGAAGGGCGCGGCGGCCCCGGCACCTCTCGGCCCGGCCGTGGTGTGCAGGGGGTACACCCAGACGGGACGCTGGACGACGTGATGGACCGAACACTGGTCCATGTCGGGGACGGGGGAGGTCCCCGGGGCGTGCGCGGCCGAGGACAGGTGGGCGGCCACGGTGCCGGCGACCTCGACGCCCGACATTTGCCCGCCGACGACGAGTATCTTGCCGCGGGCCGAGGCGGCGCCGCGGAAAAGAGACGGCAGGTCCCAGTACTGGCTGCTGTGGACGACGGGGACGGCCGCCGCGGGATCCGCGCAGAGGCCCTCGGGCACGAAGGG
>SRPY01000247.1:0-41225 GCA_018360145.1 Claviceps africana | reverse complement strand
GCCCTCCGGTTCCCCCCTTTTCTTTTCCGCGCGCCTCTTCGGCTGACCTGGCCTCCGCGCCCGGCCCCCCCCCCCCAGGTTCTACGTCAACGTGTACACGAAAAAGTCGCAGTGGGAGAAGCCGACGGCGCCCGTGTTCCCCGTGGACGAGAACGCGCCGCCCGAGCCGCCGCCCGGCTACGACGCCGGCAAGGACGCGCCCGTCGCGACCGACGTCAAGAAGAACCCCTACGAGAACCCCACGGATGAGAAGACGGGGACGGTGCCCCACGGCCGGGCGGGCGAGGACGAGGACGCCAAGCTGGCCGCCAAGCTGCAGGCCAAGGAGGACGCCAAGGCCCGGGGAGGGCCGGCCCCGCCCGTGGGATACGGCGGTGCCGCCGATTCCTACGCGCAGGCCGGCTATCAAGGGAGCCAGCCCCCGCAGCAGCCGTTCCCGTCAGACCTGCCGCCCCGTGACGAGTCGAGAGGCCGGTCCGGCGGCGGCATCCTCGGCAAGCTGTTCGGCAAAGGCAAGAGCAGCCACGCGAGCTCCCCCAGCGGCGGCGGCTACGGCGGCTATTCTCCGCAGCCGCCGCCCCAGGGCTACTACTCCTCGCCGCCCCCTCAGCAGTACGGCGGATACCCCCAGCAGGGGGGTTATCCCCAGCAGGGCTATCCCCAGCCCGGATACGGCGGAGGCTACCCCCAGGGCGGCGGTGCCTACCCGCAGCAGCAGGCGCCGGGGAAGAAGCCCGGCATGGGCGGCGCAATGGGCATGGGGCTCGCCGGCGGTGCCCTCGGTCTGGGCGCCGGCGTGCTGGGCGGTGCTCTGATTGCGGACGCCATCCACGACCATGACCAGAGCGAGTACATGGAGGGATACCGTGAGTTTTTTTTTTTAGTCTTTTTTTCTCCCTTCTTTCCTTCTTTCGCCTTTCGACTAACGACCCTTTTCCTCCAGAGGACGCGCAATACAACGACTATGGCGGCGGTTTCGACGACGGCGGCGACTTTGGCGGCGACTTTTAGATAGCATGAGCTCGACGGGAACTCGCGCCCGAGAGAGCGGGGTGACGAGAAGGAAAAAAGCCGCCGAGGAGCAACGTCGTGGAGTGAGCATGGGCGGGGGACGTACAATGCCATGTCCCTGACCCCGGGCCGGTGATGGAACTACGGCAGCGGGTGGTCGACATGCCTGTATGTAGAATGAATCTCAAGACTTTTTGCACACGCGCGTCATGTGGTTTTGTCGGAAGCGGTATTCGATGACGCGGGGAGGGTGCACATGGCAAGCCCGTAAAGGACATGGCGGTGCACACTTTAGCAGAATCATCCAACACACCCCTTTGCCTCCCAGCCTACGCATTCCATCCCACCCAGTCCACTCCAGTCCACCCCCGTTACCCCCTCCGGACGGGCTCTCTCCGTGAGGTCGCACCCCCCGCCCCGTCGTCCTTCTTGCCCGACCCGGCCAGAAAGGCGGCCATGTCGAAGTTGCCCAGCGGGCTCTGCTGCGCACCGCCGGCGCCGCCCATGACGGCGTTGAGGGGGCTGTTGCGCTGCGAGGCCTCGAACTCGGCTTTTGTTTCGGGGTCCACTGGTGGTTGTTAGTTGTGTTTTTTTTTTTTTTTTTTTTTTTTTTTTCCTTTTTTCTTTATTGTTCTTTTTCAACAGAAAAAAAAAAGGAAAAAGGAAAAAGAAAAGAAAAGAAAATCGAACCGAGAACAGCGCGCAACCCCCCGTCGAGAGCCGCCGCAAAGGGGGAAACGTACTATTATCGACCAGCTTGGGCATGCCCACGAAAATCACCATGCTGACGAGACCCATCAGGATCATGGGGTTCTTCAAAATACTCAACACGGAGACTATTTGGTTCGGACCCCATCAGTACAAACAGCTTCTTGAGGTCGAGCATGCTTTCCTCGTTTCTCCGCGTCCTCGTACAAAAAGGGGGAGAAACCTACAACTCGGCCTGTCCACAAAGTAGACTTTCCTCCCCAGACTCTTGACCTCGAAGCCGGGCCCCGCGTCCCCGTCCCGCAGGACCACCTCCTCGCCCTTGTTCCCCCACTCGTTGCCGCGGAAGGTGTCCCACGCGCGGAGGACGTGCCGCCCGTCGTCCCCGCGGGAGACGTCGACGCGGAGGGGCCGGAAGCCGTCGGTCGGGCAGTGCACGTCGGCGAGGTAGGAGCCTGGGGTGACGTTGCGGAAGACGAAGCCGTCGAGGGTGGAGAGTGGCGCCGAGTGGTAAGCCGAGAGGGCCGAGAGGGTGGCGTGCGTGCCGGGCGGGAGGGCGAGGGGGTTGGGCGTCGCGGGGAGGTAGAGCGTTAGAGAGGCGGCTGCTGCGGCGGGCGGGAGGGAGAGAAGGAGCGGGAGGAGGAGGTGCATCGCGGGATGGGGGGGGGGGGGTTTGTTGTGGGGTGTCGCTGGTTGTGCGAGGTTGTGTGGTGGATGGGGGTTTTGGTGATGGGAGAGGTGGTGGTTTGTGTTGTCTGGGGGGGAGCTGTGTGGGTTGCGGACCAATCAGGGTGGGGGGTTGAACTTGAAGACGGAACTACTTGCTGTGGGGTTGGGTGACGTATGTTTTTTGTCTGGTTTTATTTGCAACTGGGAAGACGGTTACACTTTATAGCAAGAATCAGTTACAAGGTAAGACTCAGTTGTAGAGTAGAAACCAGTGACAAAGTCGAAACGTTACAAAGTAAGATTCAGTTATTTCTTGCAGTATAAAAAAAAGAAGAAAAAATCCCATGAAATAAACAAAAAGTAACAAATCAGTCATTTTTCAATGTGAAAAAAAGATCAAAAAAAAATCACACAAAAACAAAACATATCAAGGCAAAAAAAGCACATCTCAGCCACGATTTCCTGCGGCATCGAGGCAACGACACCACGGCTCAGTAAATACCACAAGCCGACGGTCCTGACTCACACAGCCAAACCTTTGTCTCTGCACACTTTACTCCAACGTCACTTTTGCAGCCAATCAAAACCATGCTTGCTTGTATTAAACGACCCAAGAGTTCAGTTCTCGTCCAAACGTTACAAGACCCTCACCAATTCCCCGCCCGGCTCATTTCATGACTTGGTCGCCGCCTCGGCCGCCTTGAACGACTGCTCAAAGTCGGCAATAATATCATCAATGTGCTCGATGCCGACGGAAATTCGAATCAGATCCTGCCGAGGACAGACACGTGGCGGTCAGCATCATGTCCTGTCGATGCAGATACACTCGGGGTTGAGCGTTAAAGAAAAAAGGGAGAAAAGGGAGGGGGGATACCTCGGTAACACCACTGCTGGCTTTTTCCTCATCTGATAGCTGTTCGTGAGTGGTGGTCCAGGGACTGTTTCAGGGATCAACCCCGGTCAGCAATGGTCCGCGTCGTTTCGAGTGACATGCCATTTGGCAGGCCAATTGTCACCGAGCAGAGAGAGAGAGAGAAAAAAAAAAGGCGGGGGGGGGGTTTCTGGTGGCAGACGTACTGAATGGCCAAAGTCTTGGCGTCACCAACATTGGCCAGGTTGGAAATGAGCTTGAAGCCATCTACGATCTGACTTCCCGCAGCGCCGCCTCCCTTGACGCCGAAGCTGAGCACTCCGCCAAAGCCCCTCTTGAGATATCTCTTGGCAGCCTCGTGGTACGGATGGCTCTCAAGTCCGGGATAGCTCACCCAGGAGACGTAGGAGCTGCTCTCGAGGTACTTGGCCAGAGCCAATGCGTTCTGGGCATGTCTCTCGGCGCGCAGGCTCAGAGTCTCGATGCCCAGGAGCAACTGCTGCGCGGCAAAGGGGTTCAGCGTGGCACCGAGGTCCCGCAAGATCTCGACACGCGCGCGGATGATGAAGGAGATGTTGCCAAACGTCTCAAAGAACTTGAGCCCGTGATAGCCCTCGGAGGGCTCAAAGAACTGCGGGAATCGCTTGGCATTCTTGGCCCAGTCAAACTTGCCCGAGTCCACAATGACGCCTCCGATGGTGGTGCCATGTCCGCCGATCCACTTGGTGGCAGAGTGAACGACGATGTCGGCGCCGTGGTCGATGGGACGGACGAAGTAGCCGCCGGCTCCAAAGGTGTTGTCCACGACCAGGGGCACGCCCTTGTCGTGGGCGACCTTGGCGATGGCCTCAAGATCAGGCACGTTATAGCGCGGGTTGCCGATGCTCTCTACGTAGACGGCCTTGGTCTTGTCGTCGATGGCGGCCGCAATCTCCTCGGGTTTGTCCCCGTCGACGAACTTGGTCTTGATGCCTAGACGTGGGAGGAAGACCTTGAACTGGTTGTACGTGCCACCATACAGGTTTGACGTGGACACGATGTTGTCGCCCGCATGGGCAAGTGTGTTGATGGCGATGAACTGGGCTCCTTGGCCCGACGACGCGGCGAGGGCGGCGACGCCTCCTTCGAGAGCGGCGATGCGTTTCTCAAACACGTCAACGGTGGGCTGTGTGCGTGGAGCCGGACATGACCAAGGTTAGCAACTCGGGTCGTCTTGTTGGGAGAGATTTGTTGGCGCCCCCTTGCTCACATTCATGATGCGGCTGTAAATATTGCCGAATTCCTTGAGGCCGAAGAGCCTCGCGCCGTGGGCTGAATCATTGAATGTGTAGCTCTGCAGTCCCGTCAGCCTCGAGCTCGCGACTCTCCGCTTGTTTGAAGGGACGGGTTTGTCCTCTTCTCTTACAGTAGTAGCATAGATAGGAACGGCTCTCGACTTGGTCGTCGGATCAGGCTCCTGGCTGCGATGCGAAAACACCAAAGCGCGTCAGCTGTTTACTCCGTCACAATGTCCAGGACACGTCCACGCGACAGCCGTGGTTCAGTCAATGGCACAGTCACACTCACCCGGCATGGAGCTGAAGGGTCTCGAAATTCTTGCTCAAGTCAGACATTTTGAGTCACGCCAAGGCAGCCTGGATTGCGAAGACGAACGGCGGGACAATTCTTTTCTTGAAGACGACAAAAATAAGATGGGAAGAATCAACGCAACGCAGACGAGGAAGGGGGGGGAAAGGTGTCGGATCAATGCGAGGAAGAGAAGAGTGAAGCGAACAAAAGAGGGGGGGGGGGGGTTGGAGGGCAGTGGCCCTTATTCTGGAAGAAGCAGCTCGATTTCATCATATCACGTTAAAGCATCTCCGCCACCACCACAGCGGCAGTTTCCAGCAAATGGCGTTATTGCGGGTGCTCGTTGCGCAAGAGAAACAAACACTCGCGGGCGCGCACAAAGAGACGGAGACGGAGCGAGAAAGAGGGGGGCGAAACAGGTGTCCAGCCGCAATTTCGAAGAGGCTCAATTACAAGGTCAAGCAAGGGTCGGTACGTAGTGGTGGCTCCTCGCGGGATTCGCGCCCCCGCATCGTCTTGATTGTTGGTTGTTACGGATGTCGGGGCTGGAGTTGCCCCTCCTCCACAACATCGGTGGCGCCTTTTTCTTTTTTTTTTTTTTTTTTTTTTTTTGGAGGGGACATGGATGAGCATTGAGCACGCCATTGTCCCAAGGCCACCAGATGGCGCGAGACGACCAGGCGGGAGTCGCTGGACCTGGTCCGAGGTCGAGGTCGATGCCGAGGGCCATGCGGCTTGTTTATTCAATGTTCGGAACGACGAGTGGAGGCAGAGGGCAACGAGGAGCAGAGGAGGGGAAGAGGAGGGGAGGAGGAGGGAGGGGAAGAGGCGGGGAGGCGGGGAGGCGGGGAGGCGGGGAGGCGGGGAGGCGGGGAGGGTTTGCTCAAATGGCAGGTGCGAATCGACTGCGAAATGCAAATTCTTGATCCGACGACGACCAATACACGCACCATGGGTTCCGACTCGCAACAATGCTTGTCTATCTGATGTCTGCAAAACTATCGGCATTATCTCATTACTCCTCTCTTGTCTCTCTTGGATCTCATCTCTCCTCTATCCCCACCGCCACCATGTTAAACCTCTCCCATCGGCATATTCTTACTCCGCGACGCAACACTCTCGACAATGATCCGCTTGGCCCTCAGAATTGTTGATGCGATCCACGCGCAAAAGGCGCCAGCAGCCACGACCGAGTTGCCCCGGCTTGCGCCGCACATGTTGCCGGTGTTGCAATATGCCAAGCTGCCAATATGTACTGCAATGGCGATGAAGCCAGCAAAGTATAAAATGGAGTTGAGTCCCTCTACGGCCAAGAACAAATACGGGCGCGCGAGACGGTCGAAGAAGCGGGGACTGAGCTCCAGGTACAGAATCGATAACATGGACATGATGGATGCCGACAGCAGAAAGTCGACCGAGTTGGGAGGTGCTTTTGATGTGTTGGTACGGTACCAGTTCACAACTGCATCAGGTCAGCTTCAGGTCGGCCGCAATGTGGACTTTATCCGAGCATGAGCCTGGCGCGGCCTGCCACCGTGTTGTGTTCCGCGGAAAGAGGTCGAAGAAATCAAGTCGGCCGCTAGTGACGTACCATAGGCAGAGAGACCAAGATTGCCTCCAGCCAGGAGGCCCTGCAGCGCTCGAAGCGCCGCCGTGCTGAGTCGACTCATGCTGCCAGGCAGAAAGTTATTGGCAGCTAGGCGTTTATCACGAGTTTGATGGCGGGCAGGGGCGTTCAAAAAAAAAAAAAAAAAAAAAACCGGCGCGGCAATCCGAGGAATTCTGTCGAGAGGAGCCTGCTGAGCAATCGTTTTTATGCGCCACCCAACTCGAACTTGGCAAATTCTCTCCAGTACAAAGATGCAGAAAGGTTAGATGGGGAAAAGCAAAGAAGGAAAAACCTGACCCAGTCCAGTCCAGCCCAGCCTAGCCCAGGCCAGCCATTCATGTTGGTATGCGTGCCGCTGTGATAATCGGGTCGTGGCCCACATGATGAGACGCAGTGAGACGTAATGATTCGCAATGCTATCTTTCACTGCTCAGCGTTGCAGTCAAGGGCGTGGGAAGGGCCATTGCCAAATATGAAAAGGGAAAACATATGCAAGATGCACACTACGTACACTCCGAAAATCGTCCCCGGGAATCGAACAGAATCCTGGCCGATTCTTGTCGACAACGCGCTCACACGAATGCCGAAAAGGTGTGCGATGCGGCGGCCATGGGTGGCGCTCAGCAAAGGCAGTCCGCGGCAGGGACAAGGAAGAGACGAGACGAGACAAGGGGGGGGAGACCTTGCTGTGGGCTGTCGGGAACTTCCATGCCGACTCGGATTGCCTCGCGACGGCCCCGATGCTCTTCTGTCGCAGTCTCTACGCGTGCCGTCCAAGAGATGGTTACGTTCAAGGAGCCACTACTGATGGGTACTTACTTGGTACAGTACCTAGGTACTTATCTACACCTTAGCAGGTACCTTAAGTACCAAGTAGGTACTTAGGCACATAGGTACTTAAGGTACCTAGGTGCTTAAGGTAAGTACTTGGTACTTTAGGTACTGAAAGTAGCCATGTACCGAGTACCTAGGTAGGTACTTTGCAGCACCTTGGTGGACATGCTGGGTCGCGTTCCTCGGTGCCTCGCTGCTTGTGGTCTCAGGCCCGACATGCCACGTCGGGAGCGCACAGGGCATGTAGGCACAGCAAATTTGGGCCATTCCGAGCATTTTGCCGCTGTAAAAAGTCTGGGAAGTACTCCCGGCCCACTATACTGGATACCTAGGTAAGTACCTAGGTACTTACCTACCTATCTAGGTAGGTACTTAGGTAGGTAGGTAGGTACTTAGATATCTACTACCTGATACTTGGCACATGTCTATGCAGGCACCGGTGCCAAGTAGGAACTTGGCCACTTGAACACACATGCAACTCGCATGTCCCGACCACTCAGAGCCGTCGCAGGTGACGGATCTGGAGCCAATGGCCATTCCTTGCTGCCTACTTACTCCTACTAAGGAAGGTACCGAGGCCGTGCTGGACCTCGGCCTGAAGGTCAGGACCCTGGGAGAGGAGCAGTCCATCGCAGCCGCAATCTCCAAGGTCAAAGCCCCCGTGCCTGGACGCCCGCCCCAGTACCTTCCTATCTACGCAGTAAGGCGAGTTCCTAGTTGCTCAGATAGGAAGGTATCTGCTAGGGGTACTACTTACCAAGAAGTAGGTACTTTGCAGTCTCACCAAGCCACCACCCGCTCGCGTGCTAGTACCGAGTCGTCCACGTCCCCATTGAGCATTCAATAATTGCGCGGCCAGCCGGCTTGCCGACCAGTGACCACCATCCGAGGGCCGTTCCATGTTCGACTGCCCGTCGCCGCGCTCACCTCGGCCTCCCAAGTGCTTCTTTGCTCAGCCGGCTTTTGCCATTCTGCACTTCCGTCCTCTCGCCCTTCCACCTCTTTTGCCCCTGTTTCGTCTCGCTTTTTCCTCCTTATCCAGTACTCTATACCCCCCCCCCCCCGGGGCTACTGCTTATTGCCTTCTCCGACCGCGCCTCGCCTCCTCGCTCTTCTCACCTTGGTCCTGCGCTCTGGCCTTGCGTCCAGCCTCGACCGATCAAGAGTCCTCCTCGACCTCACCATACACACCTAGATTTCCGTCATGGCTCCGTCTCAAGACCCCGATGCACTCCAGGTTGAGCTCGGTGCCATTCCTCCCCCGGGCTCTCCCTACGGCGTTCCCATCCCTGGCTCTGAGCGTCCCGGCCGTAGTGCCACCTATAGAGGTTGGAGGTTTCGCGACAGAGATCTTCTAACCACCTTTGATCCGAAAATTCGCTCGCTTCACGACCTATTCGAGGCCTCGGCTCGCAAGCGACCCAACAAGAAGTGCATGGGAGTCCGCAAGTGGAATGCCATGACCCAGACCTGGGGCGACAGCTTCGAGTGGATGACGTACGGCCAGATTGCCGAGCGAAGGAACAACTTTGGAGCCGGTCTCGTTGAGATTCATAAACGCATCGGTTACCCTCACGAGAAGCATGGGGTGGGAATCTGGTCTCAAAATCGCCCCGAGTGGCAGATTACTGGTAAGCACACAAATACAGTACCCAGAGTAGATCACAGCTGTAGTAATCAACCTGATCGCTGACCAATTCGCCCTTTCATTTTCATTTTCTTTTCATTGAAAAAAAAAAATGATCCAGATCTCGGTGCCTCGTCTCAAAGCCTTTACACCGTGTCTCTCTACGAGACACTCGGCCCCGATGCCACCGAGTACATCATCAACCATGCTGAGCTGCCCAGCGTCGTCTGCTCAGTCTGCCATATCCCCAAGCTCATTAAGCTTGCGCCTCGTATCCCTACCTTGAAGATAATTGTTTCCATGGACCCCCTGAGCAGTGGTGAGCTTCCTGGTGAATCCAAGGCTGATGTGCTGAATGAGCTTGCAGCTCACCATGGCATCAAGATCTACTCGATGAGCGAGGTCGAGAAGATTGGTCTTGAATCTGAACGTCCCGTTCGCGGCGCGGCTTGGGACGACATTGCAACCATCAACTACACTTCCGGTACCACCGGTGCTCCCAAGGGCGTTGTTCTCACACATGGAAACGCCGTTTCCGCCAACGCCGCCGCCCGTCTCGGCGGCCATGTCAAAGAAGCAGACATTCACATCTCATATCTGCCGCTGGCCCATATTTACGGCCGACTCGTCGACCACATTGCCCTGTCAGAAGGCGCCGCCGTTGGGTTTTTCCGGGGTGACATTCAGGGGCTGGTGGATGATTTGAAGATTCTCAAGCCTACCGGCTTCATCTCCGTTCCTCGCCTGTACAACCGTTTCAACTCGGCTATTCGTACGGCCACCGTCGACGCCGAAGGCCTGCGTGGAGCCTTGTCCCGACACGTCATCAGCTCCAAGAAAGCGGCCATGAAGGCTCCACCTGGCCGGGCCTCCAACACTCACTTCTTCTGGGACAGGATCTGGACGAAGAAGGTGCGAGCTGCTGTTGGTCTCGAAAGAGCCCACACCATGGTCAGCGGAAGTGCTCAGCTAGATCCCGATGTCCAGGAATTCCTCCGCGCAGCTTTTGCCAACCAATTCCGACAAGGCTGGGGTATGACGGAAACATACTCTACGGGTACCGTCCAGATGAGTGGCGACTTCACTACCGGTAACATCGGTCCTCCCATGGGCGACGTTGAATTGTGCCTGGAATCCGTTCCCGAGTTCGACTATACCGTTGACGACAAGCCCAACCCTCGTGGTGAACTTCTCGTTCGAGGTCCTGCCGTCTTTCAGAAGTACCACAAGAACGACGAGGAAACCAACAAGGTCCTGGAGCCAGACGGCTGGTTCCATACTGGTGATATCGGTGAGATTGACAAGCTGGGCCGGTTCAAGATCATCGATCGAAAGAAGAACGTTCTTAAGCTGTCTCAGGGCGAATACATTTCTCCCGAGCGCATCGAGAACGTCTATGCCGCAAACACCAACCTCATCAATATAAGCTATGTCCACGGGGATGCCAAAGAATCCAGCCTCGTGGCCATCTTTGGCATCGACCCCGAGAATTTCCCCCCCTGGGCTTCCAGAATCTTGGGTCGCAAAATCAGCAGTGAGGCCAGCGACTTGGCGGCTGCCGCCAGGGATCCCAAGGTCAGGCAAGCCTTCCTCAAGATTCTCGACAACATTGGCCGCAAGAGCAAGTTCAACAGCTTTGAGAAAGTCCGAGGTGCTTACTTGGACATTGAGCCGTTCACCGTTAACAATGAGCTCCTTACCCCGACGTGAGTTCATGCCACGCTCCCCCCTTTCTACGGATTTTTGTCTACGAACAATTCCCTACCCAGGTGCCCATTTTCCCAAGACCGCTGTGCTCTTTGATTGCGGTTTCATTTGATTTGGCCCTGCTTTTACTATGTATATGCACTTCTTCCATATCTGTCACTAACCAGTCCTCAAACAGTCTAAAGCTCAAGAGACCCCAAGTGGCTAAGAAATTCCGCGCCGAGATTGACGCCATGTACGCAGAAATCAACAGTGCTCCGGAACTCGGCTCGGCTAAGCTGTAAATAGCCAACTGGGTTTCACAAGACATGGAGAAGAAGATGGGGTAGCGCCAGGCTACAACATGGGTAAATACAAAGGTCACGTAAGAACGATGACGTGGCAACTATTATATACTCATTTATTATTATATATATATTCACAAAGCTCTTACAAGTTGTAGCGATGTAAAAACGAAATGCAAATTTTCTTAAGACTTGTTAGAGAGATGGCTGACACGTTTATATAAGTTTTGTGTGCTAATTCTTATACTAGAAAGAAGCAGGAAGATTTATCCTAAAGAGCGCGCGTGTCACGGTCCCGTGGGATCCCCCTATTTAAGGGAGGATTCCCACAACCTAAATGCAGAGACAACTTCACTCTGACATACACTCGAACACCTATCTGTGCATGTGTATTCCCTCTTACGACCTTACGACATATCCTCGCCTATTACGTGGATGCCCCTCTTTTATACGTGGCTTCCACCACGTAATAGCGCGTCTCTCCTTACAGTAATCTGCAGCTTACAACAATACACCTAGTATTTGTTTACTTACACTATATCTCAAAGTATTAAATAAGTACTGTAATGGTAAGGGCAAAGTAGTGTAACTTGTTACGTGCTAAATATGGTATATAAAACGTAGGCATTTGCAACTTGTAAAATGCATTATAAAGAGTTATGAGAGAAGGAACATATAAGTTACATATAAGTGCACAGTTATATATATAGATAAAGTTGTCCTCTACTCAAATGTAGGAGGAGACAGCCTTTTATAGACGGGATCCTTTGTTATGTAACATAACTAGGCATTTATATTTTATTAGTTTCATATTGGCTTCTCTAGAGCTAATAGATGAGTAAATTATATACCAATTACGTAAGCGAGTATAGTTGTCTTAATCACTGGGGATAGCATAAACTGATTAGGCATGACTTATGACTAAGCATTGTAGCTATGATATATCTGCACTGCTATAAGCGCCTCGAGGCATCCACGTGACCCCACACGTGGCTGTCTATTAGAGGAGCATAAATAGTACACTATGAAAAGAGATCTATCCCGCCTTAGAAGCAGACGACATTTAGTGTATTTGTAGATGCCTAAATATGCTCTGCAATTGCTGTCCGTCAGTTTAACAACTCCTTTTATACAATGTATTAAATCATCTCAGAGAATGCATTGTATATTTATATATTAACTGTATCTATTCTTTTCAGGCTTAGTGTAGGGCCCCACTCTCTCGACCAGCCGCAGGAAAGATTTTCCGGCTAGATCTAGCAAAGCTAAGTTCTTAGCTTGCCCCATAATTCATCCTATTAAACTTCCTAGACCTGCACCACTCCTGCCTTGCCTCCCTTTACGCGAACGCGAAACCGGGACACTGCGACACGCTGTCGACCTCACGCGTTTATGACTTCTGACAACATTGAAGGAAGGTCTAAATCTTGAGCGTCATTCGTCTACTTCTTGGCTGGGGTCGAGAACAGGCAGTTGTTCTTTCCTTTCTTTGTTTCTTCTTCTTTTTTTCTTTTTTCTTTTCCTTTCTTTCTTTTTCCCTTCTTGGCCTTTCCCTTCGTACATGTTCCCCAAGTTGTGACGAGTGGTGAGGGCACAATCCCGGCATTAGCAGTGAACAGGGCTCTGGGTTTTATGCGGTACAACCCAATGAGTATCGCGTCTATGACGGCAGCGCCGCAGCAGGTGATAGACCTGACGCTCGACGAACCAGTCGTGACAAAAGTCGCCGTGGGGGCGACGGCATCACAAGTTTCGGGTATCGCTCAGCCGTCATTCTTGAATGTTATCTCTGGAGCTGGAGAACCGCCCGCCAAGAAGCGACGTCTGGGATCCGAATTGGCGCAACAGCAGCGGGAGACGGCAAAGGCGTTTGTGCAGCAGTACCTGGTTCCCAATGTTGTGAGGGCGGTGGATCGGCTGTCACCGCAGCAGTACGCTGTGGATAGGATTGCCATCGAGGTATGTACATGTTGTGGGAAGAGGTCTTGTTTTTCTCTCGTCGCCTTTGTGGCCGAGACGTTTTGGGCTTTTGCCGGGTTGAGATATGACGACAAAAAAAAAAAAAAAGGAGGTGGCTAAATCGACGGCCAAACAGGCAGTGACGCGATTGCTTAAGATCTTCTTCTTCCACGAATTCGGAGCCGCCAATGTGATCTTGACAAGCCTTGAAACTTCTGAATTGGAGAAGCGCGCGCTACAGGTGACCCAAGAGCTAGCAGATCTTCCAGTGCGCTCTACCAAAAAAAAATCAAAAAAAATCGAGACTTTTCCCCCCCGTGGACATCCTGCTGACTGGTAGCCGGCTCGGCTGGTTAGGAGTTCCAAAAACACGAAATCAAGGTTGAACCAACCCCTTCGGCGCCGCCACCGCAACCTGAGGCGCTCAAACCTGCACCTACACCTACAGCTGCTCCTACAGCTGCGCCGCGACCTTTGCCGAAACGTGTTTGGTCTCGTCCTGCTGTCCAATGGCCAAAGCCAAGTACCGAGCCCGCGCGGATTCGGGTCCCCAAAGCAAGAGTAGGGCGCCGACAGCTGGTCAAATGTCCAACGGATGCCTCGTCAGCTGCCAGCACCTGGCTGCAGCTGCAGCGAAGGCCTTATCTCAAGGCCGAGTCTCGTGACGCCATTGTTCGCGGCCTGCAGAGTGGTGCTGCATTGCAAGATTGCGTGTCTCTGCCACTCGTATACCATGTCGACTTCACACTTCTCGAAATCGCAGAAATCATCAAGAGACTAGAGACGGCAGCTTCGACAGCCTTGCCCAGAACGGAAGAAGCTCTGGTTCGCCTGGTTCAGAAAAATGACGTCAGCTCCATCATTGGGAATGCCATTCCTGGGCGAACGGTGGAAGATGTCCGGAATTTTTGCTCAGACATCAGAGCTGGACATACGGTCTGGCACTCAAATCCTCGTTTTCTATCGCTCAAAAAGGCCGACCCGGCCACTCGTTTCCAAAACCAACACGCGAATCGAGTTTCAACGATGCTATTGGCCCGCGAGCTTGAAGGCAATGCTGGCTTTGGGCGGATGCGACGATACGAAAACTTCCAGAACCAATTTCGCACATGTCACGAAGATGGCTTGTCAGTCATAGCCGAGTTTACCAATTGCGCGGGCGACATCACCACTATGTGCTGGGTTCCTAATGGCAACATCATATGTGGCACGACGGCTCACTCCGATGCTCACAATCAGCAATACAACAAACCGGGGAACCTGCTGTTGTGCTCAACAAGCAAGGGAACTCTTCAAGCATTCGACGACCATCGAATTCCGCGGCCGGTGGTGGACAAGGGGGAGAACTCGACAAACGCAATGCGTCAAAGCCAGGACCCCTGGCTTTACTCGTCGGTTGTGTCTACGGATTACGACAGTCCCACGGGCCGAGGCTTTACCTCTAGTTTCGACAAGACGGTCAAAGTCTGGAACATGTCCGAGGACAACAACAAGGATTCGATGAAGGCCGTGGCCACATGGCATCATGACGGCAACGTCAACTTCGTGGCCGCTGCCAAGGACGGATCAGGGCGAGTCGCAACAGCTGCCGACGTGCCCATCAACGCCGTTCGAATCTACACTGTCGATCCGGCAAACATACAAAACAGCCAGTACTACACGGTCTCATGCACCCGAAACGATGCCGCACGATCGGAAAAATGGGCCTATTTTCCTGCAACGATGCAATGGGGCTCTTGTCCAGGCACGCGGCATCTATTGGCTATTGGCTATTCACCTCGCAGCCTCACCAATGACGAGAACGACATCCCCGAGGACAAAGTCCACTCGGGCGAGATTGTTCTCTGGGATGCAGAAAGAGGGGTTCAGGTACCCGTCTTGACAGCAACAACGGCCAACGTGTTCGAAATCGTGTGGCATCCAACGCTGCCTCGCTTCATCGTGGCCACGTCGCCATCGGGCCTCATCGTCGAACCAGGAACCCGCACCAACGTTCACATCTTCCAATGGGACGCGGACAAGGATTGTGGCGCCTATAGCGAGATACAGAAGCTCGACTGCCCGGCCTCGGACATCAACGAACTGACGATAATGCCCAATTCTCCGAGACACGCCTTCGTCACCGCCGCCTGTACCGATGGACGAGTCTATGTTTGGGACACGGCACAAGGCGACCGGCCCATCCACGTGCTGAAGCACGGGTATCCCATAGACGATTTCATATGCGACCGTGAAAGGGAAGACACGGGCATCAAGTTCTCGGCCTGGGGCACCACGGCAGACCGCTTCTACACAGGCTCCAGCGACGGTCTTGTCAAGGTCTGGAACGTCCGACGCAGTCGCCGGCCATTTGTGCGGAATCTTCTCGAGGCACCGGGACCCATATCCTGCGGCATCTTCTCTCCCGACCACTCCAAGCTCGCCGTTGGCGACGCCACTGGTCGCGTATTCCTCCTGTCTGTCGACAAGCGCGATGCCCTTGATTCTCACTTTACCACTCTGCCTGGCCATGACCGCCGCATCCGACGGCCTCAACCGTTTACGCCGCACGCTGAGCCGCCACCGCCCTCTGGCAGCACGGATCCCGATAATGCCAGTCGTGGCGCCGGCTCTCGGTCCATTGCTGAATATTCGAGACAGAGATACCTTGCTTCCTGTCAACTGGTGCTCCACAAAAACCCAGTCATTGGGGCCGTCCAGGGCCCGTCGTACGCCACGACGCATCTCTTTCGCGCAGACGCGCACGCTTATTTTGACCCGCTGGGGCCTCTGCTCCCTGAATTTGAAAGGATTCAACGAAGCACCATGGCTACTAGCACAACACCCCGACGACGATCTTTCCGAAGACTCAAACAACCACCGGAGCTGACCCGGGCGGCAGAGGATATGCACGCGGTCAATCTATCCAAGGACCTGGACGTGTCGTCCCTCCCGGAAACGCTCGTACAGGAATTAACCCGCAGCGGGGCACAGCTCCATCTCGACGGTGAAGAAGGCTGGGAGCTTAGCTATGAGGAAATGCCCTCATTATTGGGGACCCTCCAAATAGACGAGTAACATGGTGCTAAAAAGATTTGAACAGGAAAGAAAGGAAAACAGTAACCAGGTGGTCGAGGGGGGTAAAAAAAACATGGACTCGAAAGCCTCACAAAGAAAAGAAGCCTACTCCCTCCCGTGATATTCCTGTGCTGTACTGTGGAGTGAAAACTCACTCAGACAGCACGACATTGAAGCATTAGCGAAATCGAAGGACAAATATTGGCCGTTGAGACTTGACAAGCACTCCTTTTGGTGGGAGCAGTATAAAGTAGTATATGCATACGTAGACGGTATCATGTATATAAAGCAGACTATAACGAGCCACGGCTGAAACGGGGTTGATTTAATTTTCTACTTATTTTTTAAACCTTTTTTTTTTCTTTTCCTTTAAATTTATGCCTTTTCTTTGCTGTGTTGTTTGCTTGGTTTTCTACCTAGATGGTGTTGATTACAAGACAGAGGAACCGGTATATAGAAGCTACTTTCCGCAGCTTATAGCTAGAGAGCAACTTTCATTCTATACACATTTATACACCTACATCTCTTGCGTATTCTACCTTTGCACCTCTTATAGCGTATTACTTAAACGCCAACGCCACCGACTCCCGCGCCGCCAACACGAAACAGCATAACACGCCATGCAGCCAAGTTGGCCACAGAAGCATACTATGAATATAGGGTATACCATAAGTCACGGTACAAACAGGATACATGGAATAAGCAAAAACAGAACCAAGCTCATGTCATGGGGAATCCAAAAAAGCAACACCGATTCTACCATCTACACACCCTAACTAGTATATAGAATACGGTATATTAAATAGAACCAACTACTTTGGCTATACTACAAAGTAATATACATATATACTTTCTGCTAGGGATTTATGTGCTTATTACGGAAGGAAGGCGGGGTTATGTAAATGATACGTTATTAAGTGTGTTATATACCTACGTGCTGGACTTGGGTCATATGCCTATTATATACATGCTACACGGCACGCGTGTCCATGTATCGTCACCGCGTGTTTGAACGGACACTGCGCATTCAACAACGCCGCGGCAAGAGCGCCACAAGATATATTCTATTGGTGCCACCCATGACCGTCTACACGAGGTTGGAGCAACAGGAATGACAAGCCCGCGATGAGACGCTTGGTCTACATGAAACAGCAACACTTTTGAGCATCAGCCGAGGTGTCCCCCCTCTTCAGAAACTCGTCCTCTTCCATCGTTTCTTCTTCGTTTTTGCCCGTACATCTCGTGACATCATGCAAGGAAAATCCGTGCAACACAGTATTCTCCGTGATACCGGGTAGGGGAGGGTGCGGGCGCGCTTCCCCATCCCACTTTCGTCCGTCTCTTTCGCTACCGTGGCCATTTCGTCCATGGGTAAAGAGTCACGATTTGCATTGCGAAAAAGATAGAATTGAAAAACGCCGCTTAGTGCTTGCCCGTGGGGGCATCGCCCGTCAGTTTTTCAACATAGGTTTTGGCCCTATATTTTTTTTTTTTTTTGCTTTTGGTTAGTGAATGCAAAACCACGACAGGAAATACAGAGATGGGCGAGCGCATGGATGGTCGGAAACGTACATGTCGCCAAAGGCCACCATGCAGATGGTCTGCCAGACACCAAGACCGATTCGTGGGGCCACGCCACGATACAGACCCTTGATGCCGTTGTTGGAGTAGATGTATCGGAAGGTGTTGCCGACAGTCATCTTCTTGGGCCGGTTGGGATCCTCCTTCTTGCTCTGCATCTCAACGCGGATCACCTCAATGGGCTGGTTCCAGGCGCTCAGACCGCCACCGAGGCCCGACGCGATAATCTTCTCCCACGGGCTCAGCTTCTCCCTCTCGGACTTGCCGGTGAGAGAGCGCATCCATCCCTCGGCCAGACGGCTGAGACCGAAGCGACTGCCCCAATTGGTCATTTGCCGAATCGCAACGGCGTTGACGCCCTTGTTGATACCCTTGACACCCTCGCGACGATAAATGTCCATGAAGGTGGCAAAGGTAGACTGCGGCTTGACGCCGGTAGCAGCCATCTTGTGCTTGGTGATTTCGACCGTCTTCATACACGTGCAGAAACCCATGGTGGCATACGCCTGGGCAACACCTCCGGTGATGCCGCCGAGGATACCACCGCCGAATTCCGACGCGCCAGCCGCGCGCGCATAGTATTCGGCCTCGGATGCGACGAAGAGGAGGACGGCGCCCTTGGTGGACGCTTCGATCCAAGCCCACGGGATCAGACCTTGGTAGACTGTATTTTTTTCAAGAACCCAAACAAAAGGGGGTGATCAGAGCACGTGAGTTCGTTAGCATGACATTTTTCTTGATTCGGAATGGACCAATTTGGAGATGAAGGGGAGCAAAGGAGGGGGAGAGCGACCATCGAACGAGTGTTGACGTGTTGCCAGTGACGATGCCCATAAAATCAGACACAGACACCAAGACACACGCAACACGTAACAAGCGCACAAAAAAAAAAGAAAGAAAGAAAGAAAAGCAATGTACTACTAACATCCCAGAGGACCACCACGAGCCCATATGCGACCCAGAGCGGTGGTGAAGCCATCGCCGCGGTGGGCAGCCATGGTGGTCTTGACGACCTCGAGAGGCTGACCGAGGGTGGTGACCTCAAACATGTTGAGGCCAGCACCGAGGAGCAAGTTGGAGAACTTGATGGGCTTCTTCTCCAACTTGGGCTCCTCGAGGGAGCTGGACTGGATCGACATCGCAACCATGGCTTAGAGGGTGGAATTGATGCAAAGGGGCCCTGACCAAGGGAGTAGGGTGCTTCTTCGCAAAGGGGAAGGGGGGGGGCGGTTGATGGGCTGGCGTAGAAGAGCGTGAGAAGGGAAGGACAGCAAGTTTCGGGCAAGTTGGTTGCAGTGCTGAGTAAGTAAGAAAGAATCGAGCGAGCTGCTCCGAGTTCGAGGTCAGGTCCCGAGCTAGTGCGGATGCGGATGCGGGTGCGGATGCGGGTGATGCGGGTGCGGATGCGGACGTGCAGGTGAACAATTCGCGATGCCGCCGTTGGAGTGTGTTGGAAGGGGGGTCTGGGCCTGGCCTGGCCCGTCGTCAGGCGTCCAGTCCAGGTACGAGGTGTCGGGTGCCAGGTCCGTGATTGCCCGGCCTGAGAGCACGTGACATGTGCATGCTGTGCTGCGAGTAAGGGTGCCCGCCTGCGGACGAACGAGTGAAGCGTTGAGCTCATGCGACCGGTTTGATTGATGCCTCCATGGCCGTTCTGCTGGTCCCAGTCGACCGGGCGGCTGGGTGGGTGGCTGGGGCACCCAAAATGCCAATTGGGGCGCCCAACACCGTCCAGCCCGGGGGCCCGCAGCGCACCTCGCCCCGATTGTTGAGACGCCCTAACTAGGGCCCGCACCCGCGCCCGCGCCCGCGTCCGCGTCCGCGCCCACGCCCACGTCCAGCCCCAATGGTCTCCCAAGGCAGCCCTGGGCTCCGCCACTTCCCACCAATAGCATGCGTGGCTCCGCCTGGCTACGACAATTCAGCCACTTGGCAGCAAGCAACCTTGTCAGACGCCGTGCAGATGGGCAACACGACAGCCTTCAATTCTTCAACCTGTACATTTCGTGCGCCTACTTCCTCATCTACTACTTCACGTACGTCATTCCATTTTGTCTCTATTACCTCCACGACAAGAAAAATTCAACCTTCCCAAGCGTGTTGTACAAAAGAAAATGTCTAGCGCCAATGGTATTCGCCGAGTGACCCTTGGGCCTCTATTCTCTCCCCATTTCCCCCTTAACCCCCTTTTCCCATCCCGGCAGCGCCATAGCCTGCAGTAGATACTCATGCGAAATCGCTCAACGCCGGTCTGCAGGTTCCCGCTTCATGCCCTTCTTGTTTTTTTTTTCCACAAAAGAAAATATTAAATAATAATAAAAACACGTGGTGATGCCCATGTCGGCGTTGTAGCACTATTCTCCCACCTCGTCTCCATATCATACTTCTCTCGTCATTTTACAGCTTCTTGACAAGCTCGGCCCACTTGTCAGTGGAGAAGGACTTGGGACGCTCAATGGGCGCACCGACGGCGCGGTCAATGATCAGCTGAGGAAGGACACCGATGGCACGCGAAACGCCGAACAAGACGGTGTAGTAGCTGGCCTCGGTCAGGCCGTAGTGCTGGAGGAGGACACCAGAGTGCGCGTCGACGTTGGGGAAGGGGTTCTTGGTCTTGCCGTGCTTAGTCAGGACACCAGGGGCGATCTTGTACACCTGGCTGACGAGCTTGAACATGGGGTCCTCGGGCATATTCTCTGCCGAGCTTGTTAGTTTGGTCATACACGGAACTTGAGCCTGAAGAGGCGCTCCTAGGAGGGGGAAACATACTGAGACCAAACTCGCGCTGGGCCATGTATCGAGGGTCGGTCTTGCGGAGAACAGCGTGGCCGTACCCGGGGACAACGCGGCCAGCGTTGAGGGTAGACCACAGGTAGTCGGTAATTTTCTCGTCCGACAGGTCATCGCCAATAACCTTCTTCATCTCCGTCAACCACAGGAGAACCTCCTGGTTGGCCAGGCCGTGCAGGGGGCCGGCAAGACCATTGAGACCAGCAGCCAGAGAGAGATAAGGGGAGCTCAGGGCGGAGCCAACAAGGTGGGTGGTGTGGGCAGACACATTACCGCCCTCGTGGTCGGTGTGGATGGTCAGGTAGAGACGGAGCAGCTCAATGAAGTCGGAGTTGTTACCGAATCCCAACTGGTTGGCGAAGTTGAAGGAGTAATCCTTGTCCTTCTGGACAGGCGCAACCTTGCCACCCTTGAAAACGTTCTGGTAGATACGGGAGGCAATGTTGGGCAGCTTGGCGATGAGGTCCATGGAGTCCTCAAAGGTGTAGCCCCAGTACTCCTTCTTGCTGACGCCCTTGGCGTAGGCCTTGGCGAAGGATGACGTGTGCTCGAGAGCAGTAACAGCCAGCGAGAACTGAGCCATGGGATGGAGGTCGGTAGGGCAGTGGTCAATGAGCTCCTCGATGAACTTGGGGATATCAGAGCGAGCAGCCCACTCGGCCGACAGGTCGCGGACCTGTTGCTCGGTAGGAACCTCACCGGTCAAGAGGAGCCAGAAGAGACCTAGCAAGCTTCTCGTAAGCAAAATCTTCCCCGTGTCGTTTTCCCATGTCGTCAGTATGCAGAATGGCATAGTGAATCGTACCTTCGGGGAGAGGCTCCTTGCCGCCAGGGGCCTTGGGGAGAAGCTCTTGGCATTCGGGAATGGTCTTGCCGCGGAATCGGATACCCTCCTCAGCATCGAGGACGGAACCCTCCCACACCAGAGCCTTGATACCACGAGCACCACCATAGACTTGGTCGAGGGTGACCTTGTCAACTACCTTGGAACCGTGCTCCCTAAACAAGGTTCATTGGTTAACAAGAATCGTCGCGAATCATGTGGAACAGCTCGTCCGCCAGCGTCTCGTTGCTGTACGAGCAGGCGACGTCGGCAGCCAAGGTTGATGCTTACTTGCGGAGAGCCTTGATCTGCTCAATCTTTTCGGGCAAAAGCTCGGCAAAGCGCTCCTTGAGGGTCTTCCCAGGTCAATCGCGTCAGTATGCCTGGGCTCATTCCATGCCATTATGATGACGGAAGCTCACCTGGGTCTTGGCAGAGTAGTAGCGAGCAGCATTGAAGGCGGCAGCCCGGCCGTTGAAGGCGGGGGACTTGAGCGAAGCCCGGAGGGCAGAGTTGCTGACGCGGGTGACGGAAGCCATTGTATAACGACGACGAGGTATCACAGCTACGGATTCAACGACGAAGAAAAAGGACAGGAGAGAGGGGGGGATGAGAAGGAGAGGATCGGAATGGGAATATGGCTACTATCAGAGGATGAAAAGGGCGCAATGAAAGCCTGACGTGGGCGGTTCCAGTCGGGATTGACGGGGCCAAAAAAAAAAAAATCATTGTTAAACTAGCATGGGCCGACGATCCATCAAGCTCGGAGTGAGTCGGGATGCGTCTGGTCTAACAGTGGGCCCTTCCTTCCTGCATCCAGTCGTCCCGTCGCCCTGAAGACGGGAGATCCAGGGACACCAGCCTGGCACCTGAGGTGTCGATTACGGTGCTGAGGGTAGCACTGGGTGCGCTAGTAAGCCCACTGGCGCCGGCGCTGGCCAGCATGCAAACATGACAATGTTGGAGGCGCTCTCAGCGCCCCAACAGCTCGCTCCCGGCCGCGCTTACATACGTCGCCACGGGGCCCACCGACACGGGCTTATCTTGATACATGCATTCGGTAGTACATTTCATTGTTGGCGGTGTCCTTTGTTGAACCCACCAGATGGCGCCGCGGCGCCGAGACGCCGAGAACTGTCAAATGTTGACGTCTGCTATGCCCAGCTGTGCCCTGCTGAAACTGCGCATTCTGACAGGCAGAACAAACGCGACACGGCAGCTGCCGTCGCCGGCTCAATGGGCACAGTCGTACTGGACCGGGCGGGTTACGCAATCATGTGGCGAGTGACACCTCGAGCGGTGGCGCGCGCGGGAGCCCTCGAGCTCAGATGACCAGAGAGACTGATCTGCATGTGCTCATCAAGGGCAAGGGATATGGGCCGACAGATGATGATGTCGGGTCTCGATACTCGAGTGCTTCCTTTTTTTTTGGGGGGGCTCCATACGACGAAGGCACGCTGATGCCGTTCTCACCTCTGCGCTTTCGCGCCTTTGATTCGTGTGCAAACCAAAAGGCCCCAGTCATTTCATCCAATCAAATATCATTGCTATGGTGCTTAAGCATTTCAGCTCATCCCTTTGGGTGCGCCAGGGCGCCAATGAGGTCACGGAACCCACGCCCGGAGCAGTACATGGAAGATACTTATCGTTGCTGCATTTCATACACATGATTTTAGTACGTTGTGCCAAGAGGATTACAATAACTTCCACGACAGCGTATTGCCTACAAAAGAATCCAGTACGTCTTATTCCGCCCCGTTAATTGGCTCACGAGCCCTTTGAGTGTCCTCCGTTAGCGCCTCCGCGCACTAAAGGGATAATTTAGTTCTTTTCACAGAGTACTAGGAGGTTACTCAGAATGATCCAGTAAGCGGCTACTGAAAAGCGGGCCAGCATCCGAGCGTGGCCTTCAGGGCTAAAGAACGGGCGGTCAAGTCACGTTCCCTGCGCTTGCCGCCCACCCTCTTATTTAGATGCGTCCCATGTCGGGTGCGTTCAAGCGAGCGAATTTTTCCTTCTCCATCCACCTCAAGAACCCGCCGTATTCTTTGGAGATTCATCAAACACGACCTCAAAATCATCACCTCGCCATCGCCAAAGTCGTCAGGCATTGCTTGCAGAAACCCCCTTGCGCGCATCATTTGTCAAGCGCGTTTTTCCTTCAATTTCTTGACTCTTCGCTATCCGCTGACCCCCCCTCCCCCGGCCGGCTTGACCGTCCTCCTGGCGGCAACAAACACTCTCTGTCGTTCTGAACAGCTGTCCGTGAATCACATCACTTTTGTTTCGCCACAGTAGAAGACGATTTTGATTTCCGTGACGCGCCATCTTGTTTGACGAATTGGACGTCAACGCGTATTATTTTCTCTCTCTTTTTTTTTCTAAAGAAGAAAAAAAAGTCTCTGAATCAAACGTACAAACCGACGCTTCTCGCTAGATCGTACTCTTGAGCCTCGTAAAGTCATCATCTGATGCTCGTGCCTGTCCGGCAGCGTATAATCAGAATTGCGCCCCGAGACTGAAGATCTTGGCACGCATTTGGCTTTGGCCCAACTAGGAAGAGTAGACCCAGGAAATAATTCAGAAATCAGAAACACTGCCCCTTGGCGGTAATAGACCCCGTTTCTGGTCTGTGCTACCGAGGTTCTCGACAAGGACATTTCGAATTTGCGTTACAATCGTACTTAATCATGGCAGCTGCGGTCACAGACTTGGAGACTGGTCTTCAGGCCATGCTAAACTTGAAGCCTCCCGGTGTTTCCGGTTCTCGTATCACTAGTCTAACCTCGCTTTGCGTATCCAACATTCAGGTAATATTCTACTTTTTTTGTTTCGTTCTTCCTTTTTTTTTGGTTTACATGTTTTTTTTTTCGCTCAACGGATCTGGCTTCGATTCGCAATGCAATCACCTCGATGGCATACTGATGTCTGTTTGTAGTCTGAATCCGTACTCATCCAAAAGCTCTACACACACTTCAAAAAAGCACCTGGGACGCACAAGTTAGGGGTTCTCTACGTAGTAGATTCTGTAACCCGAAAATGGCTCGAGCAAGCAAAAGCTCAAGGGCAAACAGTAAACAGCTCTGCGCGAGATGGCACCTTTGCTGCGGGAGTACATCGAGTGACGGAACTTATGCCCGTGCTAATGAATGATATTTTCCAAACTGCTCCGGAAGAACACAAGGTACGCACATATTTTGAGACAGAAACAGAGGACGGGGGCAACGAAGGAAAAAAACCTTCATCCACATGCATGTCATTGTGATTTGCTATGGGCCGCTGGTCGACGATAATCCAGGAGGAGACTTATGAGGCTCATCCCCTCAGTGTATTGGGCTATCTTCGCAGCGCGCAGGCGACGTAGCTGCATCGACATCCCTCCCGTGTACAATGGATTCGTTTTATGACCTTCATGTGCAAACCGCTCCGTACCGGAAGTTCCAGTCATGGTGGCAAATTGCAAACATGCTCAATTCCGAACTCGTCTGGAACAGTAGCTTACTCTACTCTCACCTTTGTAGGAGAAGATCAAAAAATTACTAGACATTTGGGAGAAAGGCCAAACCTTCCCAACGCAAATGATCGAACAGTTCAAGGAGAAATTGGCCACTCCTTCATCAAGTAGGTGTCCCCTTGTCCTCGGCCGTATATAGTGGCAGGCTTTTCTCGAAATCTCCCGATGATGTTTCAGGCATCAATGTCTCTGATTTTCCACCGGGGACTATACACGACGAGCCTGACGTCCACTTGGTCCTGTTAAGTCTGCTTCTAACCGTCTTATTTTGGTCTAGAAATCTCGACGACTCCGCCGGGCAGCCCTCCTGCATCAGCGCTGGCTGCGGTGCAAAACTCGGCTGGCACTCAGCCCGCCAATGGCTCTTCCATTCTGGAAGCCCTTGCCAATATTGCCAGGCAAAACAGTTCGGCGTCTGGTCCTTCCAACACTGGTGCTGGTAATGCAAATCTGCCCGTCCCAACAGCCTCTTTTAACATGCTCTCTGCTGGCTTGCCCCAGCCGGTATCTTCCTCAACGCTACCGCAAGCCCAGCAACCGGCTCATTCATCGTATCCTCCGACTTCACAAGCCGTAAACATGCCGTCTCTGCCCTTTCCATTGCCTCAAATGCAACCACAGGCCTCGCAATCTCCCATGTTGCACAATGCGAATAATGGGACTACCCCGTATACTATGGCAAATCCCCTTGCTGCTGCTGCTGCTGCTGCCGCTGCCGCTGCTCCCACCGGCGGCACGGCATTAGATTCGGGCGTGCAACAGCAAATCCTTCTGATCAAGGCACTCGCCGACCAAGGTGTCCCGTTTGACAAGATTCCTGCTTTGATACAAAGTATGACAAGCAACAGCAATGCCGCGTCCATCTCTGCACCTCCGCCAGCCTTCCAGCCTCCTGTTCCGGCTGCGCAAGGCACCTTTTCCACTGTTATCCAGCAGCCATGGGGTCACGCGGCGCCTGAAGCCGGCGAGGGACGTGACAGAGCTTACCAGGACGACACGAGGTCGCCCCGATACAATGGCCGGTCCAGGTCGAGGTCGCCCGATCGTGGGTGGGGCTCTCGTGACTCTCCTCGTGGAGGACGAGAAAGGGGTGGTCACGGTCGCGTTTCATCGCCCAATAGCCGCGGAGGCAGCGACTATCGACAGCGTAGTCCTCCGAACCGTCGCGGTCGCAGTCCGACTCCTGATGATGGTCTTCCGCACGTGGAAAGATGGGTCGAGTATGATTCCAGCTTGCCGTCAGGCACCATCAAGGTCTTCAGCCGTACTCTTTTCGTCGGCGGTGTGACGTGAGCATTCCCTCGAGTACTCCCACTGAACATGCCCGGAGAAGAAGAAGCAACACTAACGACAGCAACTATACAGATGTTCCGAGGCCGAGCTCCGCAGAATATTCAACCGCTATGGCACCGTGCAGACTTGCATCGTTAACAAGGACAAGCGACATGCGTTCGTCAAGATGTTGACCAGAAAGGATGCCCTGTGCGCCAAGGAGAACATGGAAGACAACCGAACCATTGAGCTGCCGTTGAGGGTACGTAAAGCCATGGCCGTGGCCACTCAATCCCCGTATGGTCCGTCCTCATGTCCATGCTTGCTGACAAGACCTTCTGATCTAGACGCGATGGGGAGTTGGCTTCGGACCCAGAGACTGCAGTGATTATGCCACCGGCGTCAGCATCATTCCCATTCATAAGCTCACCGAGGCTGATCGAAAATGGATCCTGACTGCTCCTTATGGCGGAAGCGGAGGACGTCCAATCGAGAGCGGCCTCTCTGTGGAGGAGCCAGATATCGAGATCGGGGCTGGTGTTTCCTCAAAGGCCATCAGCCGTCGCATGCAAACCGACAAAGGCGGCAGCAATGGGCCCAAGTCGACGCGGAACAAGGAGGACGAGCCAAGCAGAGGTCACGCTCGCCGCGGTCGAGAGGGTCCTGCCTCGCGCAAAGCCGAGTACGGCAATGGCCAAGCCAATTCGAGCTTCCCGTTCGGTATCGGAACTTTGCCCAACGGAATGCCAAACTTTCCTGCTGGGTTTTCGTTTCCCGATCCCACTGGTGGTCGCTAAACCTCTAGGCGGCCTATGCTGTATGTGTAGGTGACCTTGATTTGTTCTATTGTTCTCTTGTTGTCTCTTTGTTTTCTTTTTTCTCCTCTTTTCTTTTTTCTCCCCTTTTCTTTTTTCTCCTCTTTTCTTTTTTCTCCTCCTTTCTTTTTTCTCCTCCTTTCTTTTTTCTTGTCTTTTCTTTTTATCCCCGCCTTTTCTTTTACCTCTTGCCAGAGGACTACGCAATGGGTTGATTTTCCTCACGCGACACCATGGTTTTTGACGCGTTGCAGCTGGAGTGCTTGGGCCGAGACCATTGATACCCGGGGAACAGGATGTACATAGTTGCATGGAGATTCAAGCATCGGGCGTCCACCTGTCCGAGCACCCCCAGCCCCTCGAGCGGTGTCTGGAGACTCGGACAGTGTTTCTCTTCCCATTATTTTCTACGGAGCTGCATAGTCTATCTGGTCTTTATTCGTCGTGGTTTCAGGTCTGGGGGGGACATGGGCGGTGTATTTTCGTAGCCCAACGAATCAGAAAACATTTTTTTGTTCTTTCCAACATGATGCTATGTGGACGGGAATCCGCCCAAGACCGTGCCGGGGATACGTCACGGCCGTGGCATCGCCATCCCTTGCTCCGCAACCGGCACATCTGTAGAGGTTGCTACACTCGCCCACGATGGCGCGCGCGCCTTGGATAGCACATCGCCGGTTGGAAACATGACGTTCCCAGTATGCCTACCCCGCCAGGAACCCCTCTGCCTGACCAGCCGGTCGTTTATTCATCCAGTCTTGTTGTGGTTTGTGTTTGCGTTGTACTTGACGCCCGGGCGTGCGCCTTGTGGTTCGCAATTACCAAGAGACGCCGAGTACCCTGGAGCGGTCCACCCAATTGACGCGGATCGATAAGTATGCAAGGTCACAGCTTCCGCAGCCAGTCAATGCAATCACGCGTGGCCGCAGAGAAGCATCTGGTCTCTATGCGATTCGATGACGCATTTGACGTGTTACGGGATCGTCACAACAAACCAGGAATGGGGGCTAGAGAAAAAAAAAACACCGGCGATGTTCTCTGCATGCCTCGGCAGGGGAATGTACAGCGGCACTAAAGAGAAGGAACAGAAAGGCGACGGACGCTCGCGGTACAGCGGGCTCAGGAAACGCCGAGCATCTCGCCACGAATAGGTACAGATATTTTGCACGAAATGGGTTGGAATTCCCCTACGACTTGTCGCAAGTGGCACGTACTCCAGACAAGCAAGAAACGCACATTCCAGGGCACAGAAGAGGGCAGAAACTGGCTCACTGGGACGGTCCTATTGCTGATCGGATCAAGGAGCTTCGGGAACCGCCCAGGCCGCGGTTCATATTGTGATCTTCTCCCGAGAAGCCGGCCGTGTCCTGAAAGAGCAGGCAGTCCGGTCTCCGGATGACCCTTCGGCTAAGACCTCAGCTGGTCTAGAGAACCATGACGTGTAGACGGCGCTCCGGATCTCCCATGGAGAGTCGTACTGCATATGTACGTGTTGTATGTACAATGAAAAAGCCGGGCCGAGAGCAGGACCGGGATGGTGCATTGCCGGGGGTCCTAGAAAGAAGAAGGAAGAAAGAAAATGAAAACGAGTTATAAAAAAAAAATAAAAAAAAAAAAAAAATTAAAAAAAAAAAAGGCCGTGCCAAAGTCCGACAGAGCCTAGATTGCATGCGCGGCCGATGTCCGCAACCAGTTCGGAGCAGGATTGGATCATGGTGTGGAGACTCCTCGCGGCACGAGGACGAGGTGCGGGAATAAGAGCAGGCTGCACAGGTACGGCGCACAGGTACAGCGATGCAAATAGAAAGCAAAGGGGCGCTTGCTCCCCATCCGTGGCGCTATAATGGCGACTCGCAGTCTGTGGGCGATTGTGGATGCCGGATGCCGGATGCCGCGTCGGGAGGCTCGTCCAGCGGCGAGGCCATGGACAAGTTCGTGCCGGCACGGACTGGCCCTTTGTTGTTGGATCGAGTCGAGTCGAGTCGAGACGAGACGAGTCGTTCGAGTCGTTCGTGAAAGTGTATATGGGAAGCCCCACAAGGCAGCGGAGGCTCGCTCGCTCTTTCCTCGTCCACCACCAGACCAATCCCTTCGTTTGGCAGAACGCCACGTAGTCGTCTAGCAAGTGGCATAAACTCTGAAAACACGTTGCGAGCTCCAACACCGTGTCTTCCGCCTCACCAAATACCTCATCACGCCATCAAACAAGCATCGCTGCACTGCACCATGGTTCCGAGGGTCCGATCCTCGAAGCTTGCTGCTTTCCCGCCGGCACATACGTTTATATCGGCTGCCGCGGCTGCGCACAAGGGCGTTGGTTCTGGAAGCCTCGGCTGATGCTTCAGTGGGACACGTATCCCGTCCGACTCGAGTGCCTTCGACATGCTATGCGGACGGATTGAGCGTTGTTCCCCACGGCGCGCCTTGTGTGTCTTGGCACGACCCAACAATCCTAAGCTTGAATGACCACACGGGACACGAAATCACCACAAGGGAAAAGGGAGACAAAGGGGGTTTCAAGGTCGAATCTCGACGTCTTTCCAGAGTGACAGCACTTCGGTCCCAACCGACACAGGGCGACCCGCAAGACAAGCAGACAGGGACATGCATACGATGAACATGCGCAGATTTGTTGCTGCAACATTCTGTGTGTGGTTGTGGTCTGAACACAATAAATACCTCGGTGATTGGTCCAACGCTTCTGCGGAGACGTTGATGGCGCACGTATCCCTTGCCAGGCTCATAAATGGCAAAGGGGGTTCTTCAAGCGCACATTGACCAACGCATTGTGTCCTTTTTTGTTGTTTCGGATGCGGCCTTTAAGAGCCTCCTTGTGTTTGAGAGCATGGGCGTCCAGCGCCACTGGGCGTGAATTATCTGCCGTTTGAGATGAGGGCAGGGACCACCTACACCCAAATCCACCCTACATAATGCACCGTGCCGCAAAGAGGATAGGAGAATTTTCGCAAAAAAAAAAAAACAACAACAACAACAACAACAACCATAAAACATCACTACGGGCTCAGCAGCTTGTCAGTCTCACCGCAAAAGAGCAAGAGCAGATGATGTTGCCGTCAGAAACCATCGGTGAAAGCAAGTGGATTACGTGTCAGAGCCGGTGCTAATTTCCCCCGCGCCGCATAAAAATAAATAAATAAATAAATAAAGACGAGCGGCTGTCAGCGTCGTCCTCCGATACGCATGGCCACTATCCAATACGAACCACGCCAGGCATGGAACTAGACGAGGCCGCGGCAGCCGAGTACTATGACGACAACATCAACTTGTTAGATGAGACTCGCACGTCACCGCTCTTGTTGGGGGAAAGAAGGTCCGCGACAACATGGTTCAACTACGAAAGGCGAGCCGACAACGTTGACCAGCATGGCAAAAATGGCTGAAGCGAATTGTCAATAGTAGAACACGATTCATTTCCTAATACCGCCTAACGCAGATTGTTATCATGCAGGGTCGTCTTTGCCATTATTGGACAGACCCAGTCCCTGTCGCGAGAAGTCATGCCGCTAGAAGGCCGAAAAAAAAAGACGCAGCTTCCAAGGGACGACGTACCAGGTCTCCACTATCTGGGCCATGAAAAAAAAAAACAATAATCATAATCCTCGTCAAGCCATCCTTGTGCGGGCCGGACTAGGTCGAGTCCACAATTCTTCCTGTTTGTTCATCGGAGTCATCAGACAGTCCTTCTGCGGGCATGGCACTGCTCATGGCGTGCAACACACCTCCTGCTGGCAACAGATGCCACATGGTTATCAAGACGGACAAAATGCCAAGCCCAGAAGGCGGGCGGCGTGGCCGATTGGAACGAGCGCCGGCAGTGGCAGATGCGTGGCAGCTCTGCCTGGAGTAATTGCTCCAAGGGCAAATCACATGGCCGGCTAATAGAAGCGACCATGGAAGCAAGCATCGAGACCAATTGGCTGCCGCGAAGGCCGCATGGTCTGGGGGAATGCAAGAATCCTCCATCGCTCCCCTCTCCCCGGCTCTGCATTTTGCCCAGCCATTCCTATGACGTAGGAGAAGCTGGGGGAGGCGTCGCTCTCGTCGCTCTGTCCATGTTGCAGCCTGAGCCTGTGTGTGTGCGCATAATTGTTGTCTGGCTACTACGGGGGCAACTGGCAAGCTGGGATACCTACTACGTACGTACCTACCTAAAGTACCTACTTACTTACGTACCTAGGTAGGTAGGTACTTGGAAAGAAAGAAGTATACAAAGTAGCTTAGGTGTGTACCTGCCTACTTTGACCTGGGATTAGCCGACAAAGAACACTCCTGCTCGTCAAGCCCCATGGCCCCGTTGCGTTGCCTCACTTTGACACTTTGGCTATGCGCCAGTACGACGCATTTTGGCACGGCGGTGTGCTGGCATGTTTGGGAGGCTAACCACAGTCATGCAATGAGGTAAACCGCCCCGAAAGAACCCAGAGACGGGGATTTTTTTCTTCTTTTTTTTTTCTTGCGAAAAATCGAGGCTACTCTGTTCTTCGATGCAGAGGGCGGGTGCTGCGGACCACGATGCTCTTCCGTGCGAACACAAACAACTTTCAAGGTACCTAGGTAGGTAGGTTACCAGCCTCCGGGTGCCCTAGACCCTACAAAGGCACCTAGGAGCACAACGCATCCTAGCTGCAGATTTTCTTTCCCGTACTCCTGTCACCTGCCGCGGGGCGGAAGGCTTGGCAAGGACAGGGTATGCACGATAGAGGCACGGGCAGGCAGGTCCCGTGGGTAACGAATTGGTGGTACATTGTACGCAAGGGAGCCGCGTTAAGCTACTAATGAGATCGATGCAAGGTGCGAGGGATAAAAAAAAACATTTCGGTGCAGTCACAAAACAACTCTGTTCCCAAACGTGCTGTGTGGGAGAGCCGGCGGGGTGGTGGGCGTGCGCGACGAGCCAGACGCAGACGAAGCCAGACGAAGCCAGACGAAGTCAGACGAAGCCAGACGAAGTCAGACGAGGAGCCAGTCGAGCCAGGCGAGCCAGGCGAGCCGGCCAGCAATTGTCCTGTCTGACATGGTACTCCGTACCTTTCGGCGTGGAATCGGCGCCGTGTGGCACACAGTGCTCCAGAGTAGACCCATAAATCGGCCCTGGACGGGGCGGCTCTCCAGACAGGGCAAGGAAGACGACAGGGGCTAGATTCCGGCGGCAATTGTGGCGTCTCATTTTGTTGGAAATGCCTGGTCCTGCTCGTCGATTTGCAAATCGCTTAGCAGTCACGGCTCAATTCGGTTTGTGGTTAATACATGGATCCGCTTGCGGACATGGCGTTGCCATCGACGAGCGACGAGCGACGAGCGACGACCGACTCGGGCGTCGGCGCACCCCGCGCACGCCCATCTGTAAATCACGTCGTACCTGACGTCTCTGCGAGCTTGAGACGCATGAAGATGGAGCACGACATGCTCGTCTGTACCGTTGCTAGGCCGACAGTAGCGGGCGACACCGTTTTGCGGACGTCTTCAGTCTTCACCCATCTAGACGAAGCCTCCCCCCAGCCGTCTCCACATATTATGCTGCGTTCACTGTGAACTGAACACTGAACACCGAACACCATGGCAATGTGTGTGTCCGGGACACTGTCTACTAGTCATCTTTCCGAATCTTGGCAATCAAACACTGGAGCTGACGTCACGTCACGTAGCGCATGGCAGACGGGCCTTTGCGCACGAGGGCGATGCGATGCCCTTGACTTTTTTTTTTTTTTTTTTTTTTTTTTTTTGCTCAGCTGAGCGCGCGGAAAGCACCCCTTAGACATGGCTTAGGTTTAATTGACCTCAGACAGGAACAACCTTGAACAGAACCTTAATCCAGGCCGTGTTACTCTGTCGACTCGATTTGGGACGATTTCGGTGGAACGAGACATTTTTTGTCCGCAGAGAAAGGCTCGCCTGGCCGCCAAGCAAGCTTCATCTCATCGCCCTCAGACAGGACCACGCGGCACGCGGCCTTCACTTGCGCCTTCTCTGGTCTTTCCAAGTTGCTGGATCGTCTTGAGCCGCTGGCGTGTCGAGTTTGCGCCAAGAAGGGTCATGTTTGCCCTTTCCGCGGAATGACGTCTAATGCCTCGGAAGAATGGAGCCATCGCCCTGGGCAGATGGGAGAAGCGTGGCCGATGCAGGGCACGAATTCCCCTCATGACGAACAATCAAGATGACGGCTGAAACAAGCACGACGGACGCGGGTAGGTACATTCGCTGTTTCGCTGTACCATACGCTCTTCGGCACCAATGAGGTCACGTGTCGCTTAGTTCTCCATTGCAGTGGGTAACAATGCATACTCGCTTTACCTAGTAGCTGGGTAACTGGGGGGCTTCCCCATATATATTGAACAGCTTATTGGCGTGGCCTTGAGGGCGTCCCAATGAGCGGCCGCCAAGATGTGGGGTGTTACGAAAGTGTATGCACAATACACCCCTTGAATTATTTGCAAAGAGGTACAAACCCCTCTTCTTAGCGGGTACACACACGTGATAACGTGCAGGGTTGCTAGCCGGGGGGTTGCTGCAGATCGCTGGGAATCTTTGGCTACTTATTGGCCTGTATAAGTAAGGTTGTGCCTAATGTACCTTCAGATCCCTGACCATGTCATTGCGATTTCCAAAGCAACGTTTGATTGGTCCAATAGCCCCTGTCAAGTCACCGATTTCAAATAATTCAAGGGTTGTACTGTACTATATCTCTGAGGGCCCTTTCCGGCATCACGGAGATGGTGTGTTCGTGGTTTGTACATGCTTTTATGTCAGTGGTATTACATGAGGTAGACGCGTGCTAATGCATCGAAGGACGCAGAAGCCGTGGAATGCCCGGCATGTCCACTGAAGAGATCGCCGCCGCCAAGAAAACAGAGAGCTTTTTGTTTCTCCTTTCTCACGCGCCAAGCTTCCTTGTCTTGTACATAGGGCCATACGCCATTTTCCTCGCCAGCCGTGTTTGCCCCGATTCCCGTGCGCGGAGACGAATTAACGAGATGACGGCGGGGTCGCCGCGGGGTGATCCCTTGCTGTACTCGAATGGCAAACATGTGGTTGGTCCAAAAGACGGGCGGGCGAGGCGAGGCTACGGTCCTGCTTCACAGTGCCCGGTGCTGTAGGAGGAGCGGCAAGAGAGACTGGCGGTGCTGCAAGGGAAATACCTCGTTCTTGGCTTTTTTTTTTTCGCCCCCTTTTTCTTTGTTTTTTATCTTATTTTTGTCTGCGTGTGCGTTTTTTCTTGTTGTTGTTTTTGTTTTGACCAGACGGCTTTGTTGCCAGATTGACGCCAAGACGCCCCGCGACGCCGGCGCCTGGGATAAGGCGAATCACGGTGTTATCTTGTCCGTTTCCGTGCCTGAAGGGCGCTGTCAAGGGGCGCTAGGCTTGGCGTGGGACAGGCTGGGCCGAGATAAGCAGAGGCCAGACGTAGACGTCTCGAGAGCGGCACGAGACACGCACGGTGCCGCGGCCGGTGTATTTCGTACTGTCTCTCCGTATCCAGAGGACATGGCTCCCCGTCTTTTCCGCCCACACGCTCCAATCTCGGCCACAATGCTCGTCAAGGCACCAATGGATCACCCCACCCCTCACTCTCGGCGTCAAAGGACCCGACTCTCATCTGGCTTTAGTTCGGCGTAATAGGCGCGGAGACCTAGTGCTGTTATTTCCCCCTTCCCCCCCCCCCCCCCCCCCCCCCCCCCGCGACGCTCTGGAAGCTGAATATTGAGGGCAGGATACTGGGCGCTCCGGCTCTTTCTTCCTATGATTATGATTATTATTATTGTTATTATTATTATTATTATGAGCATTGTTGCTTTGATCACCTCGTCGTCATCATCGTCATCGTTATTTCATTTTTTGCATTTTTTGCATCTTTTCATTTTCCCCTTTTTTTCCCCATACGGCGTGTGCCTGGCGATGGAGTGGACTAGGCCGGTCGACAGGGATGTTTTTTTTTTCTTCCCATGAATTCTTTTGGTGCTCCGTGGGGTTGGCTCGTCTGCCCCTCTCCCATCCTTCCCCCGCGACAGCAACCAAAAAAAAAAAAAACGCCGAGTGACCTGATCCAGGCGCTCTAGCTAGCGGCATGCCGTAGTACCTTGGTGCTCCGGCAGCATGGCCGGGAGGGGTGTCTGGGTAGTAAATCTTGGTGGGCTGAGAGGTGGTACTATGCGCGACTTTGTTCTTGGGTGTCGTTGTCGCTGATTGGGGGGTGCGGAGGAGGGGGAGGAGGAGGGAGAGGACGGGGAGGGGCGGGGCGGACCAGCAGAGCCGGAGCCAGAGCCAGAGCCGGAGACAGAGACAGAGTGCCAGTGCCAGTGCCAGTGCCAGTTCCAGTGTTGGAGCCAGTGTTGGAGCCACATAACGCACGACAGCCAGCAGGCCCAAGATCGCCCGGGCCAGCCAGGAATTGCCTTGTTGGCCAGTGCAGGTGCGCTGTGCTTCCTGCTGCCTGCTTCCTGCTGCCTCCCAGGGGCTCATTGACCATATTGTCGGCAAAGTCTGCATCATCTGCAGGGCCCGCACGACCTGCAGGGTCTGGAAGGCCTAGAAGGAGGCCTGGAAGGCCTCGACGGCCTCGACAGGCTCGAGGGCCTGGGCGGATGACGATGGCTGGATGGAGACGGAGGATGGACATGGAGATGCGGATGGGGGCGCGGATGGGGACGGGCATGGGGATGGGGAAGGGCATGGAGACGGAGACGGAGAGGCGGAGACGGCCATGGATGGATGAATGCGCGCGCATTTTGGTGCGGGTGCCCCATTCTGGAGGGGCGGCGGCGGCGGCGGCGGTGTCTTGCGGCTGGCGTCCGCGGCTGCTGGCTGCTGGCTGCTGGCTGCGGGCTGGGCGGTCCACGGCTGCTCTCATCCAGGCGCGTTGTCGTGCTCGTGGAAAGCAGAAAGTGGGTTCGCTGTTGCTTCCCTCGTGTGAGGTGGTGGTCACCACGGTGCGTGCGTGCGTGCGTGTGTGTGTGTGTGTGTGTTTGGGTGTTTGGGTGTGTGGGCGCGAGTGTGCGTCCCTGCCCTCTGCCCTCTGCCCTCTGCCCTCTGCCCTCTGCCCTCTCTGCCCTCTCTGCCCTCGCCGAGACCCAAAAACCCAGGCTAAGGAAAAAGTCTCTTTTATTGAAATACTCCTCCCACCCTCACATCCTTTCTTTTTTCCTTCTTCTCTCGACACCCACGAATGCGTTGCCCCTAAGTAACCAACACCTCTCCTTCGTGTGGTGCTTCGACACTTTCCCCTTTCCCCTACTTTCGTTTCCCTCCGGCTTTCAGCACCTCGTCTGGCTCTTGGGTAATTTCATTATTGCTCCCAGGACGCGCCGCCGCGACATCGTCTTATCCCCCGCCAAATAGAGACGCACAGCATCCTTAGAAGAGAACTCTTCTCTGCATAAGAGGACACACCACAGCCAACCTACCGAGTGTGAAGCCACCCCGGCCAACCAAACCTCTCAATGGCTGACAACAACGTCGGCGCGCCCGCGCTCGACACCACCATTGAGTCCGGCCAGTTCGACGAAAAGTCCCGCCAAGCCCAGCAGCCTGCTGCCGAGGCCGTCCCCAAGAAGATTGCCGTCGAAGAGGACGACGAGGATGAGGACATTGACGCCCTGATCGAGGACCTCGAGTCCCAGGATGGCCACGATGCCTTCGAAGAGGAGGATGAGGAGGGCTCCCCCGGCGGTGGTCGCATCGTCCCCGAGGAGATGCTCCAGACCGACAGCCGTGTCGGCCTGACTGAATCCGAAGTCGTGGCTCGTCGTCGCAAGTACGGTCTTAACCAGATGAAGGAGGAAAAGGAGAACTTGATCCTCAAGTTCTTCTCCTACTTCATTGGTCCCATTCAGTTCGTCATGGAGGTGAGTTCTTTTTCGCCCGCTGGTTGAATTTTTTCCCTACCTTTTCCCCCTTCATCTGTCTACATGCGGTCATTCAAGCCTTCTGTGGCATTGCTTCTCCTGTCAGCGCAAGCTGCACACAGGGCGATGCTACGGCTTCTGGATTGGTTTAGGAGGATGCTCGCGCATCCGATTGATCTCTGTCTGAAAGTGGCTCGAAGAGGACAAGTGCCCTTCATTTTCCTGGCCCACGCACCCGCGCTGCTTGGCTTGGTTGCAGGAGGCCAGATGCAAGTCTGAGACGGACTGTTTTGGGTCCTGCAGCCGACGCAGAATTTGCAATGACCTATTGTTCATTTTTCCCTGTCTTCACACAACCTTTTTCACGCCATTTTCGGTTTTTTTTTCAACTCCCCCCCCTTCTCGGGCCCCAGTGCCGCCAAATTGCGTCCCCACACAAGTTCGTGTGGACCGAAAGCAATTGGCCTATCCCACTGGCGGAATCCGTGTGGAGTCCGGAGTTGAGTGGAGAGGAGTCGAGGCGCTGGTGCAAGTGGATTGGGATGCCGCGATTCAGCCGATCCTTCCGACGAACGCACGCCGGCCAGAGTCATTTATCCAGTCTCCTGTCCACGATGGCCGCGGCTGCGTGGGAACGTGGGATGTGGATGTGGGAAATTGGGATTGTGGGCTTGTCCCGCGTATTCTGACACCCCTCCTCATCCCACAGACGACGCAGGCATGAAGAATGGGCCAACGCAAATTGGATGTGCCGTGGAGAATTCCTTCTCGGGAGCCCCACTTCTTCTTGGCACAATCCTGCTGCAAGCGGCATGCTCATTCAATCTTCCCTCGCGTTGCTCATGTCGGACTCTCCCGCCGATCCGCTCCGCAATCTGTCCTTGCACAATTGCTCTTTTCATTTCCTGGCCGATCATCACTCCGTCATGGCACTGTGCGCTAACCAGGGTCCCTTAGGCTGCTGCTGTCTTGGCCGCCGGTCTCGAGGACTGGGTTGATTTCGGTGTTATTTGCGGTCTCCTGTTGCTCAACGCCGCCGTTGGTTTCATTCAGGAGTTCCAGGCCGGTTCCATCGTCGAAGAATTGAAGAAGACACTCGCTCTCAAGGCCGTTGTTCTCCGTGATGGCACTCTCAAGGAGATTGAGGCCCCCGAGGTCGTTCCCGGTGATATCCTCCAGGTTGAGGAGGGTACTATTATCCCCGCCGATGGACGCATCGTCACCGAAGACGCCTTCCTCCAGGTCGATCAGTCCGCCATCACTGGTGAATCTCTTGCCGTCGACAAGCACAAGGGCGACAACTGCTATGCCTCTTCGGCTGTCAAGCGTGGCGAGGCCTTCATCGTCGTCACTGCCACCGGTGACAACACCTTCGTCGGTCGTGCCGCAGCCCTGGTTTCCCAGTCCGCTGGCGGTACCGGCCACTTCACCGAGGTTCTCAACGGCATCGGTACCATTTTGTTGGTTCTCGTCATTGTCACCCTGTTGGTTGTCTGGATCTCCTCCTTCTACCGCTCCAACGGCATCGTCCAGATTCTCACCTTCACCCTGGCCATCACCATTGTCGGTGTCCCCGTCGGTCTCCCTGCTGTCGTCACCACCACCATGGCTGTCGGTGCCGCCTACCTCGCCAAGAAGCAGGCCATCGTCCAGAAGCTGTCTGCCATTGAGTCGCTGGCTGGTGTCGAGATTCTCTGCTCTGACAAGACTGGTACCCTGACCAAGAACAAGCTGTCGCTCTCCGAGCCCTACACCGTCCAGGGCGTTGACCCCGATGACCTCATGCTCACTGCCTGTCTTGCCGCTTCCCGCAAGAAGAAGGGTATCGACGCCATCGACAAGGCTTTCCTCAAGGCTCTCAAGTTCTACCCCCGCGCCAAGTCCGTTCTGTCCAAGTACAAGGTCATTGAGTTCCACCCCTTCGACCCCGTCTCCAAGAAGGTTCAGGCCCTCGTCGAGTCCCCCCAGGGCGAGCGCATCACCTGTGTCAAGGGTGCTCCTCTCTTTGTTCTCAAGACCGTCGAGGAAGACCACCCCATCCCCGAAGCCGTCGACAAGGCCTACAAGAACTGCGTTGCCGAGTTTGCCACCCGCGGTTTCCGTTCTCTTGGTGTTGCCCGCAAGCGTGGAGAGGGTGCTTGGGAGATTCTCGGAATTATGCCCTGCTCCGACCCTCCTCGTCACGACACTGCCCGAACCATCAGCGAAGCCAAGCAGCTCGGTCTTTCCATCAAGATGTTGACTGGTGACGCCGTCGGTATTGCCCGTGAGACTTCCCGCCAGCTTGGTCTCGGTACCAACGTATACAATGCCGAGCGTCTTGGTCTCGGTGGCGGCGGTGACATGCCCGGTTCCGAGGTGTACGATTTCGTCGAGGCTGCCGACGGTTTCGCCGAAGTCTTCCCCCAGCACAAGTACTCTGTCGTCGAGATTCTGCAGCAGCGTGGCTACCTCGTTGCCATGACTGGCGACGGTGTCAACGACGCCCCCTCGCTGAAGAAGGCCGATACTGGTATTGCCGTCGAGGGTGCCTCGGACGCTGCCCGATCCGCTGCCGACATCGTCTTCCTTGCCCCTGGTCTCGGTGCCATCATTGACGCCCTCAAGACTTCTCGTCAAATCTTCCACCGCATGTACGCCTACGTCGTCTACCGTATCGCCCTGTCCCTGCACATGGAGATCTTCCTTGGTCTCTGGATCGCCATCCTCAACCGCGTCCTGAACCTTCAGCTGGTCGTCTTCATTGCCATCTTCGCCGACATTGCCACCCTCGCCATTGCCTACGACAATGCTCCCTACTCCCAGACCCCCGTCAAGTGGAACCTGCCCAAGCTCTGGGGCATGTCCGTCCTGCTCGGTGTTGTCCTGGCCGTCGGTACCTGGATTGCTCTCACCACCATGTTCGCCGGTGGCGAGAACGGCGGTATCGTGCAGAACTTTGGCAACATGGACCCCGTTCTCTTCCTCGAGATCTCTCTGACGGAGAACTGGCTCATCTTCATCACTCGCGCCAACGGTCCCTTCTGGTCCTCCATCCCCTCATGGCAGTTGTCCGGCGCCATTCTGGTCGTCGACATCATTGCCACCCTCTTCTGCATCTTCGGATGGTTCGTCCACAACATCCAGACCTCCATCGTTGCCGTTGTCCGTATCTGGATCTTCTCCTTCGGCATCTTCGCCGTCATGGGTGGTCTCTACTACCTCATGCAGGGCAGTGCCGGCTTTGACAACCTGATGCACGGCAAGTCGCCCAAGAAGGACCAGAAACAGCGATCGCTGGAAGACTTTGGTAAGCTTGATCCCCCCCGCTTCTTGCTGCGCATTCCTCATAACCGGTCAGCGACTAACAATGCACTCTTACAGTCGTTTCTCTTCAGCGTGTCTCCACCCAGCACGAGAAGTCTGCTTAAAAAATATCCATATGAGGCTCAACTACATACCCGCACGGCCTCGCGCCTGCCTTTTCGCCTTCATGTTTAAAATTTTGCATTGTACGAGTTCCGAGAAAACGTGAGCATTAACGCGTCCTGATGTGGATGAGGAGGCAACCTTTCGTGTTCCTTAGAGATACCGTCGTCTAGACACCTAATGAATAAAGTTAAAATAATATACTGCGGCGTGTGTCCTTGAAGGGTCATTCTTCATTGGTTGCTGTGCTGTTCTGTACCATTATGACTCCATGCCGAGCTAGAAGCCATTTTGAGAAAGCCTCGCGTGGTGCCGTGCGATGCAGGGTAGATACATACACCGACACCGTAACGTGGTCCGCATCACGCCGCACGCATGTACAGGCCATGTACCTCGCCACCGTAAGGCCAAAGGCGGCGCACGGGAACACACCCGAGGGCAGCCCTCGTTTCCCCACCGACGACAATGCACGTCATCGCAACGTCCGTTCCTCTCCCCGCCCGTTTTGTCATTTCTTCGCCGCGTTCCTCCCCGAACCGTTTATTCTCCCTCATCACTGCTTGTTCCCTTCTCGCGTCCCGAGATCGCGTCCGCTTGTCGCCACTTCCGGCTGTCACGTGACTGCTCCACCGGTGGGGGATTTTTTCGCGCTGCGGATTTGAGGGTGTGATGGAGATAGATGGGTATTACTATGGTATGTTTTAGGGGTGTGGTGGGGGAGTTGGGGAGGCTTTTGGGTTTGGATGGGAAGGGGAGAGGGAAAGAGGAAGAAAGAGGAAAAAAGAGGAAAGAGACAGAGAGAGAGAAAGCAACAGACTAACATACCCGCTAGACACCTCCAAGAAAAAATACTTCAAGATTGAAAAGTCCCACACGGCGCCGTCGCAGGCCTCCTGGTCTGCCGATGCCGTGAAGCGTCGGCGCTGCGAGGACGCCTCGCGGGAGGAGGCGCGCAGAAAGGCCGACCTCGTCAGACGCCATGTGAGGCGGCACCGACTGAGGGGGGACGTCCTGGGCGGGGGTCTGCTGAGGCGCGAGACGGAGAGGAGTGTTGATGCGAGGAACGGGAGCGAGCTGCGGTGTGCGGCGTGGGCGGGCGGCGCGGCCGACAAGGGACGGGTTTCGTTTGTGTCGGGGGCCGGGAGGGAGCGGGTGAGGATGCCGAATGTGCCTTGTCTTTGGGTCGGGCATGGTGTTGCTTATACGAGTTGAGTGGTGTTTTTTTTTTTTTTTTTTTTTTTTTTTTTTTTTTTTTTT